>VWYP01006038.1:22735-47735 GCA_013400435.1 Pycnonotus jocosus | reverse complement strand
TTTCCAGGGCTGGAAAAAACAATGAACAAGGGATGTGACAACCTCAATTATTTGGTGATGCTAAGAGCTCCAAGACAGCTCCTGCTGGAAAGAGCTGTTGGGAAGCCTGGGGGTGTCAAGTCGGCTAGAAAAATGGCAGGTGACAAGGACAACACTTTTTTTTTTTTTTTTTTAACGCTACCCAGACCCACATAGCTTAGTTAAAAAGACAAATTGCAGCCTTGTGTTTCTTCTTTAGGGAGGGAGGATATGTGAGTTTTGAAACACAACCTTCTTTGAATGCGGCGCTGGAGTAGAAATTATATAGACAAAGGTTGTCTCCTCCAGAGACAACATAAACAAATATAATTCACTGGTGCTAAAGCTCTTTAAAGGGAAGAAAAACAGCATGGTCAATATCCCATGTGCTATAGTCAGTGATGGAAAAATACATCTATATGTGCATTTGTATGATAATATATACAAATAAATATATATGCAAAAAAATTAAAGTTTATGTGCATGTGTGTGTGCATGTGTATATGGAAATTACACAACACATGGATACACAGATTAAACATGACACTCTGAAATACCCTGCAGTATGAGGATAATTTTACACATATACAGACCGCCTGCAGAGCAACCAAAATGCCCTTCACCCTGAAAGAAAATTAAAAAAAGAGGGAAGAAAACTCCAACCCTTGAAAATGAGGACTACATATGATCATAATTTCTATATTTGTGACAGTTGCTGTGCTGCTGTGTTTCTAAGTCCTTTCAAAACAAAGAGTAAAATAAAAAGGAAACAACCTCTGGTGCACTACAGCAGTTTGCTTTTTCAAGACCATACTAACAGTATTCTCACACTAATAATAATAAGGGATATGAGAGGAGTTCAGCAAACATGAACTAGGAGAGCTGAATAGTAGCCAGGTCAAAGGGCTGGAAAACAGGAACTATTTACTTTTGCTTTTCCCCAATGCTGAAAACATTTAAACAAATTTCAGCGGCCCCATGTATCAAAAATAGAAAAAAACCCAAACATATATTCTAGGGTAATAACACTTGCCTATCTCACCCAGCTATTACAAGGATTAATTAACACGATCCATGTGGTTTGAGCATCTTGGGTGTCACAAGAGCATCAATTAACGATTCCTCCTGACCTTCTGGTGAGCGGTGCCTGACGTGCCTGAGACACCATCCCTGTGGATGGGGTATCTTCCCCAGGGCAGCCCTGGGAACAGCAAGAACCTCCAGAGGGGGGGGCTCCAGAACGAGAGGTGCTGCATCAAGAAGCAATGGCTAATGCAGTTGCCAAAAGGATGTGCAGGAGCGAATTCCGACTTTCCTTGGAGGCCAAGTTGCAACGTATTTTCACGTCAGCAGGCAAAATGTCTTTAAAAGTCCTGAAACTCATTTTGCTAATTGGTAAATGCACTGCATCTTCCTTGCTCTGCGCCTTGCCTGTGATATGACAGTTACCATGGTAACTTGTTTATTTCTACTGAATTAAAAAACAAACACAGTCAAAGAAAACCAATATTCCTTTTCTTAAGAACTTTCTGCCCAGAGTCCCTTATCCCTTTATTCTGCATTTTTTATTTTTAATGTGGCAGTAAGGAAGCATTACTTCCTTTTTGTGTTACTAGTTATACTAATACCCTGTCAATCTAACTATATGCTAAAACAAACCCATAAAATTACTAATTACAGTGTAATTTAGAAGTAGAAGATTTGTGATTTGATGCTCTGCATGGGCTGAGCGAAGTGTTGGGAAAAGGCTGGTGGCAGGTCCCACCACCCTCAGGCATGAGGTAAGAGCCTTGCCATAGCCCACAAGAGACCCTGCAGATGGATTTGGGATGCCCAACACAACAAGCTTTCCATGTTCTTTAAACTTTATACTTTGTTCTTGCTGCTACTACAGCCTTCTGAGGGTTTATAAATCATGTATTGAGTTTCTAGGGTCATGGGGAAGGAAGCTTGCTCACCTCTGCAAACTGTTGTGAGACTACAAAGAGAAGGGTGCTGTGTCTATTCAGTGCTGTCACTGCTACTGCTGGAGGAAATCAAAGTCATTCAGGTTGAATTTTGTGCCCAGGTAAAAACAGAAACCCAGCCTAGGACAGGGTAAGGATCCAAGACGTAATGATGCCTGTGCCACCCAGCCCTATGTGCCAAGAGCTTCTGACATCCTGTGAAGGGTTACAAAATCAGGGCTGGCAGGTTAACATAATGGAGGAAACTGCAGGAAAACAAAACATGAGAGGTTTCTATGATAATTTCTTGACTTTTAAACACAAAGCTGAGTTTGCTTATGTTTTTTCTCCCCCACCTTATGTACAGTAGTACAAGAAATTCCTTATGATTGTTGCTGATGTGCTGGTGCAGGCAGGAGTTAGGACAGGCCCCAAGGAGGGTCATTCTGTTAGAAAAAACAATAAAAGTCATTTACCTACATGTTATTATGCAGATCCTTATTCTCAATTCACGAAAATATTTATATCCTGGCCTGTTTAGGACCTTTTCCTGTACTTTTGTATGGTTAACTGAAAGTCTCTTCCACTGACAGCTGCAAGTATTCAGGTAGGAATATCCAGTTCCTGAGGAGAGGTGGCTTAAAAATAGGCTGAGGAATGAATGATAATGGGAAAGGTACAATTTATTGTCCTATGAGTTAATAGGGCTGTGGCCTAATTAAACCATTGCTTCTCCACCTTGCCATTCTTCTTGTATGGCTGAGCAGATTAATTCTGCCTGTGCTTGGACATTTGCTGCATTAACTTTGTCTGAAATTCTCATATGCAGGATAGGTGGGATATTATAAGCCAGGTGTCCACACAAATGGACACCTGCTGCCCTTGAAACTTAAATTTTCAAACTGATAGGTAAATAGAGTCTTTTATTCTTTAACATAGAAGTCAGTTACACCATGGCATTGACCAAATCAAGCAACAAATAAGATTTAAGTGTATCCAGGATTTTTAGGGAAAATTTCTAAGTCAAACAGATTAAATGCCTTGGCATCAGTTCCAGAGTAGGATTTTGTGTTCAGCAGCTAGCATTTCAAGTCTTAAAATTTTGAGTACATTAACCTGACTGTGAAAGGGGTTTAGAGTATTTGAGACTTCCATGAAGTCCTTCAATGCAAAAGTATGATTGTTATCTACACTCCACCTGAACTCTCTTAAAGTCTAACAGTTTGTTACTTTTGCACACACATTTAATTTTACAGGCAAGAAGTCTCATTCAGTAGAATGCACAAAGTGCATAACAGAAATTGCATAAATATTTTCCAAATTAGACCTTGCCTTTATAAATGTGCAACCAATGTAAACTGAGTTCTGGCAATAAATCTGTATCTAAATTGACCCTTGTGCCTCAGTTTGATTTCAATATCATCTAATTCCTCCTCACAAAACAAATTGCATCAACCATGACTACATTTAGCCAAGTTCTCATTGTTTTTGTTCCTCCTCATAAGTTCTTCCTACAGATTAAATGCTGATGCACTGAACTAACTGCTCTTGGCTGAGGTGGGCAGGTGTAATTTGATTAGTATAGATTCTGGATTTGCTAAGTACTATATCAGTATCCTCCCTAGAAAATAGGTGACATGTCATGGGATATTAAGTATGGCCATTTAATGTAAAAACTCAGATAATACATGAGTTAAATGGACAAAATGAGAGAAAGCTTTTAAGCATTCTCCCAAGACAGATTGCAGAATAATATTACTGTACACGCAAGTAGAGCTGATTGACACAGTCAGAAGGCCATTATACTGGTATGGTATAAAATCATTATAGCAAAAAGCTTTTCAGAGCTGCAGAGTGATAGTAGCAACATATAATGAATTATCAATAAAGAAGTGGTGATTCAGTTACATTACATATGAATAGAAAGCTTCCTGTTATATAATTTAAACCTGCCAGCCTGACAAGTGACTTGAATATTCAATTCCTTCTCTAGGTGTATGAATCATCCTTTAACTTTACTGGAGACTGCAGTTTTGTAGGGAAGGACAGAAAGAGAGCTATGCTAAGCAGTGTATTTAAAGAAAGGTTGGTTGAGCAGATTTCAATAGGGAAGCTTCTGCTAAGGCTCTCTTTGGACTCTCATGGAAACAGCATCAGCCTTTGAGATGATGTTATTAAATAAATATTTTTTTCTTGTTTATGGCAAATAAACATAAAGTACAGTCTTTCAGCAAGTCAATGGCACCAATATTTAATGGTTTTCATTTTATCTTACCATAAAGCACTTGAAGTTCATATTGTCACAAATTACCATTAGTGACAAAGCCCTAAGAAAAAAAATCCCCAAGCTATCAGTACCAAATTCCTGCCTTTTGAAGGTTGTGCTCCCAAGGGAGGCTTGTCTCAGACCTTGCTCCTGCATGAAGCTCTTCTGAACCCAACTACAGCATGTTATTTAAGTGTTGCAACATGATCCCATAGGAGGATTAGGACCTTTGGGAAAATTACAGGTCCTTTTAATGATTATTTAGTATCTGCTGCGCTAACATAATACCTAAGTCAAACATAACTGCACTGGAGCTTAAGAGTAATTAACTTTAAAGTTCAGGGAAACAAGAGCATTCAGTTTGAATGTCCTCAGTGCTAGAACCAAAGTTACAATCAACAAACAAGAAAGATTGAGGAGCTGAAAACGATCCAGCTGTAATAAATATGGGTATAATATTACCCACTCCACATTCTGAAAATAAATACATTCACAACACTGTCAAACACAAGAATTTTACATTTTTGAGTAGTTCTAACTTGTCTTTCAGCATTGTTAAACTCTTGCATGTCAAAGACACATTTTCATATTTTTTAAAATATATAGAAATTAAGTCTTACAAAGCACTTGATTTCATAGATATTATATTTATATTGCAATATTGGAATGTAATGCTACACAGATATGTATATACATATACATATACATATACATATCACTGTATTATGAACAATCCAAGAAAATTAACGATATTGATAAAGCTGTTCCAGTAAGCTTTTCTTCAATTGTTACCTGACAAAGGTGATTTTAAAAAGGCTTCCCACTCAGCATGTTTGCCTAAATACGATGGGCTGCTATTTCAGAAATCCTCAGCATCCAGTAACTCCCATTTCGGACATGTCACCTTCTGTTTACTTCTTCTCCTTCCTCTTCTCTATTAAGGATGATACACATACAAATGACAGAGGAAACACCTTCTCTTCTCTTTTCCTAACCTGTTAGAAGCCTGCAGCTGAAGACGTTTCGTTTGCTGTGTTGAACGCTCCTGGGACTAAAGGCAGCTCAGAAATTTAATAGCAGGCTGAGAGTTAGCAGTTAGATTAAGGCTTGGAAAGGCCTTAAAGGAGGTGATGAGAACATGGATTACTGCCTCACAACCACTAATTAGTAATGAAACTTCAAGAAAAGTTCAAGAAAAGAACTGGTGAACATTCACATGAATTTTTGCTGCCTCCAAAGATCAGTGGTGTAAAGGACTTTCATTTTTCAAATGGAGGTGTTTAAAAACAAATCTTCCTTTACACAGCCAGAATTTTACAGAAGTCAGATCACACAGCTGACTTGTGCCATTTTAAGGCTCTGTTCTTATCTGTTTTAAAGGTAAAATAATTATTGAGAATATATGGTTTGGGGGAAAGAAAGGTTTATGAATGACACACCTGGAAGTCAGAAACAATCAAATACTCACGTTGGCTCTAAAATTACCTCCTGGGAAAATCACTGTAATCTTGGGCAAACCACTCAAATTCCCTGCCTCAGTGTTCCTGACTTTCAGGCTGAGGCACAGCTAGTTGCTCATCACAAGAATGTTGTAAAAATTAATTAGCAAACTGGCTATAAAGCACTGAGGATAAAAAACATGCTTATAGCTAAGCATTATAATTAGTGTTATTTAATGCATCTTTAAAAATCAAATTATATTTTTTTCTTTTCCTTTAATAATGAAATTACACAATGACTTTAAGAAATGACAAAGTAATTTGAAGTAAATGACTGGCCTGTAAAATTGAAACACACCCTAGAATGTGGTTATTATGGAATAACCACACACCCTGATAGTTAGCACTGCTTGAACTATTTATAACCTTAACTTAGTAGTGCATTATTAAGTGGAGGAGGATCAGCAATTGTAAAAGGGAGAGCGAGTGCTGATGCATGTTAAATACACGTTACCTCTTTGGCATCAGCAGATTTGGTGCATCCACTCCTGGCAAAGAAAAGCATGCTGGGCAAATTAGACTTGTGTCACAAAAGAATTAATTAGGGTACAGCTAATACAAGCAATGTTTAGACATGAATCAAGAAATTTAGGACACGGGGCTTATGGTGCACTGAATAATTGGCAACACCATAAAAGCAAGAAAAGACGTGAACTAATTTCACATTGAAGAGAAGCAGAAAGTTCTAGCCCAGCTTCTGCATGGTGAAGAATTACACTCTGCAGGTTTCTTTTGAAATACTTCATATTACCACACAAATTGTTTTCTTGTGTTTATGCTTGGCCTCCCTCATTGTATTTAAATGTGAGCTATTTAAGGCTAAAAAAATCAACAGGTATTTATTCCCTTAAATAGAGCAGAGTGGGTAAAACAAGACAGGAGACAAATAAGACTGTGGGGAAGTTAGGAGGCTGCTGTGATGCAAAAACTGCAGCTTAGCTGTAGCTGATAACTGCAGAAATGCATGGACAAAACACAGTACGGAGCTGCACAGATGGATCCAAGCCGTCTTGCTTGACCCCAGGAGCTGGAGAGTGCTGAGAGCACAACTCTCCTGGCCATCTCCTTGCTTGGTTCATTTATTCTCCTTTTTTTGAAAGAGGGAAAGGTAGAAGGTGTCTTCTACCCTGCAGTGGCATGTGGACACAGTCTGCCCTTCATTTGTCTTAGTTCCCTCTCTGTAAGTGGCTGTGAATCTACTGTTCAGTGAAGGTATTGGAAAAAGAATTGCCTTCCCCATTTTTCCTTCAAAACAATAAACACATTTCCTAAAACATTCACAGCAGTGCTAAGAGCAAGAGTTCTCAGAGTTTCATAACACCAGCAGACTGAACACAGCCAAAGGGACAGCCAAGAGCACCTGCTCAGAGGTTACTCCTGAGCTCAGCAAAGACAGAATCTACCTCCCAACCACAAAAAGCCTTCGTGCAAATTGTGTCCATTAGATCTATAAAATACAAAAAAATCATATCTTCTCTTTTAAAAATATTTAATATTTTGCTTACATATATATCTTGTTGAAGTGTGGTTTAAAATATTTAATGTTTAAATAAGCTTCTCCAAAATTTGAATAAAATATATTCTAAAATTATTTTGTACATTTTATGTACTGTTTTATCCATGTTTTATGGACATTGAAGGCCATGAAAAAAGAGTACCCTAAACTAAAGAAATAAAATAATAACATAAAAATGGGGAGAAAATAACCAACTTTAAGAAACCATTCTTAAAGCAAATGCTTCCTCAATTCAGTAGCACTGATCATATTCCCTATTCAGCACTCACATTCCTTGTTTTTCCAGGTAAAATGAAAGTCTTGCTTGCCTGTAATATTGTTCCAGTCCTGTACAGCTCAGCAGATGCAGCAGGGCACAACTCCTGCCTGCACCTCCAGCCCAGCAGCCATCAGGGCCAGCCCTCGGAGGCTGTGACAGATGCACGGCATCTGAGCTCCCCTTCCGTGCAGGGTGCTCCAAATCACTGCATTTACATGGAAAGTTTGTCCTCCTTAGCTGTGATTTATTTTCAGGGAAATTAAACATTATATTCAAATATTGGTTTTCATTAAATAATTTTAAATTATGTTTAAATAATTCTCAATCTCCTCTTTAATTAAACATACGAAGGACCAATTTCCATCTTTTATTGAGGAAGCTTGACTTTGCCAAGTTCCTAAAACCTGTGACACAGTAGGACAGAGAGTCTTCTGTTATTTTGATTCTTTTTCTGAGTTTTGCTTACAAGCCCTGCTTTCTAGAGAAATGAAAATCAGCTCCTACAAGGCCTCACACTTTGATCATTTCAGGTTAACATGACACCTTAAAGACAAATCTCCCTTTCCTTTCTATCTCAGGATTTGCTCCACTCCACCTGCCAATTCAAGGCACTTCCAGGATCACCCATTGACTCTACATTCGCATAATCTGCACATCCTTTCCTCATTTTGAAAATCAAATTAATTTTGTTAGCAATAGAATAAAAATTTGCTTAAAACACAAAGTACATATAATGCATTTATTGCTTGGAGTGAATCTCATCCAGTTCAACCTGAAGTTTTTGAAGTTTCCATTTAATTAAGAGTAGTATGCTTTTAAATACTCATTCAATTAGTTCTAGTTTTGTTGCACTTGAAAGGCAATATTCAATAAAAGCCAAAAAGAGTCACAAGAGAAATGCCAGAACCATGTTTCCGTAAAAAATGTTTTTCAAAAACATTGTCTAAGAATGAACAAAGCTATTAATGAAACTGAATCTGCTTAGCAAACAACTATTTTTTTTGATCAGGTTTAGTTTTAAAGAGCAGTTTCTTAGTTTTAAAAAATTGACCTGAAGTTGAAAAGATGAAAGTCTAGAAAAGAAAAATTAAGTAAAATAATCCTCAATTTTTTCACTATGAGCTGACATCACATGCATAATTTCTATGCCTCTCCTGCTCTTTCACACAGATCCAGTGTGAAAACTGGGTTTGCTGGTCAAGGGTGAATTGAACAGAGCGCGCTCCCACTTTCACAGGAATCCTTTGGTTTCTCTTCTGTTCAGCTTCCGCTAATCTGATGAAATCAGAATTGTAGCTCCATTTCCTGCTCTGTTTCTTCCTCGTTTCAGCTCCCTGCTGTTTGTTTCTAGGATATTCTCATCCCTGCTGAGTGTATATTTTACTCTCTTTTAGAAGAGCCCTGATCATGTTTCTTTTTCTCACACTATCTGTTACTGACGCCTGCTATGGGAATCGCCAGCCGGCAGCGAGACCCCAGCCCTTCGAGCATCTGGGCAGTTATCGTGAGCTAATAGAATCACTTCAGCAGCTCATGTTAACCGTGCTTAACAATTGGTTGTTTTTACTCTTTCACACTTCCTTGGATCTTAAAAGAAGAATGGCATTGAAAAGAAACATTTTGTGGCTACAAGATGGACTAAATTTAACAGTGGTGTAAACGAGGAGAAATCTCCTGATTGAAAAAAAGAAAAGCAAAAAAGAAAAAAAATATTCTCTTAAATATATCTTTGTTTACTGTTGAGGCTAAATAATTGTGTCAAGAGGGGTTAGTTCATTTCTGTTCCCTCAGATGGAGAGCCTCATAGGAACATGCAACTATGAAAATAAGATTTATTTATTTTTGCAATGATGTAAAACTGACACGATGACATCTCACCGCACTGACAGGTCAAGAATGGACCCACTGCCTTCTCCTACTCCCTGCCAGCCAAGCTATCACAGCCTGTGAAAGCCTGTGCCTGGAACTGCTGCTCCAGGATTTGCCCAGATGCCACCACACACTTCTGCAAAACAGAGGTCAAGTCTGCGACCAGCCTGACCAAGAGGAGGCTGCTAGGCCTCCAACTTAGTGTATTTATTATTTTTTAGATTGTAACTATGGACAGAGTAACTTCCCAAATCTGTGAGGGCAAACAAAACCAGAAGAGATTGGTAGGACAAGAATGAAGAGTACAACAGGCCTCTGAAAAACTGGGAATGATGCTTCATACTGCCAAACAACTGCTAAGCTGTACAGCCAGATGCCTCCCAGTGTAGTTACTACTAATTCTTACCTCATTAACTAATTTTCTGATCTCCACCCAAATAAGAACTTTTTTCCCTTGTGATCCAACACGCAAGAGAGGCTGCCTCTAATTCAGCCATTCAGCTAAGTCTTGCAAGAATGCTGCCATAGGATCATGGGTGACAATCCAGGTGAAAAGATGCTTTAGTTAAATACATATTGGTCCTGCCATTCTGAATCAACAACCCTTGAGGCGATAAGAGGTTTTTCCTCATCCCCTTCTGCCACCTAGATAGGCAGTTCACACCTCTGTCTCTAAGCTGAATGGCCCAGGTGGGGCAATATTTAACATCATGGTCACCAGCCCCTCTCCAACTCCAAACACAAAAGCATGTCCCCAGCAGGGCCAATCCAATACTCCTGAAGCCAGCAAGGCTACTTACCTGCATGTAAGGTCTTTCTTTCCTAGGGAACTCCTAATGTGCTACTTGTTCTGGAAAACTCCCTCAGGCAGCTACATGCCTGTGAAAAAGTCGAGTTGCCTCTGGGGCAATGTGCTTCCAGGGCCTGGATCTGTCTGCAAGTGTGCTTTGGAGGCAGAAGAAAGGCTTGTCACTGATCCCAGCGCAGCTGGCAGGGCTGCAGCTGAGCTGCGAAGGAGTTACAAATTAGTCCAACATTTAAATGCTCACTTCTAAAGATAAAAGCCAACTAAGCCTCACACAGTAGCTTTTCCTAAGGAATGGGAAGTGTCTCTAAGAATAACCATAGCTTCTGTGGAGCGGTCGGGGTTCATGAGAGCTGCCTGACATCACGCCAGGAAGCTTCACGCTGCAACGCGATACTTTTAGAAAAGACTTCACTGTCTTACTGGTTACCATTACCAAACACCACGACATCCTCCTCACATCATCCCCTTTATAGCTCACATGTGTGGAGCTGGGTCTGCCTGCTTCCAAAAGACATTAAGATGCCACCTAAAGCTCCAGCTACATGAGTAGTTTATGTGCTAACCTCTGTAAAGTACATTAAAAAGTGGTGCCATGGCAGCTGTGTCCAGATGGATGGCTCTTCCTGTCACAACACCAGTGGGCAGCATTCAGGGGCACTTGGGTTCCAGCAGAACAAGACGAAATGAACAGAAAGTTTTATCAGGAGGAAACAAAATGAGAATGTAATCCGCTTTATCCAGTCCTCAAGTGACTGTGATTGTTAACAGCCTTTTTTAAAAGAAACTGCAGTACTAAGCTGAAATAGAACATATTGATGTACTGAGTGACAGAAATTCCTCACTGGAATAAATACAGAATGTAGAAAACCCTCTCGTACAGATGTATGCCTTCTTCCTCATACATTTTCTCTCTTGTGTATTAATGTATGCGATTAATGTTTTTGTGTTTTCAGCAAAAAAAACCTGCAAAGGAAACAAACAAAAAACCTCTAGAAATGCAAAACTGGGAACAATGTTCAAAGTATAAGGTTTATATGCCTGAAAATGTTTGTTTTGACTTTCTCTTACTGAGACAAATGTTAAAACTTCTATGAACATTTTATGAATTCTTGCCACACTAAATAACGTGTTCCAACTCAAGATGTACCTCTAAAATTGTCTTTTCAGTATAAACGAAATGATGTCATATTGACAGAGGGAAGAGCAAAGCCTGGCTGTTTAATTTGGAAGATTGCTAAAAGTGATACATTTAACTCTTCTTGTCTAACAATGGAATGTTTTTATAGTTCACAATACCTAACACCCTTGTTCATATAAAACAAGTTGTCTTGAGTTCCTGTTGAACTAATACACATCCTATTCTTTTTCTGTGTATATTGCAACATTAGGAAAGAAAACTAGATGTGTATCAAAATAAAATCCCATTTTCATCCAACTGCATCAAATGCATTTAACATATTAAAGCATTTACAGAAGTGTATTAGAAATCTATTTTTAGTAAAAGTAGATTAGAAATCTACCTCCAACACTTAGAAATCTACCCAGAACACAAATGTTTCAGTTATGCTCTAGCTATATCATGGATATCTCCAGACAAGAAAGTTTTCAGTCCAGTGTTATTTTCCCCTCTTTGTGGTACTCATGTTGCTCTTCCTATAATTTTCATTTTGTATCTTACCTTCCTTTTCCCTGTCTTCTCCCTTCCTTAATTCTCTTTCTCCCCTCTTCTATTGCTTTTGAGTTTGGTGTTCTTTTCTTCCCTTAGTTTTCTGTTTCTCTGACATCATTTCTCTGCTCTGTATGGCTCACCATTGTACCCAAGGTCCCTTATTCTCATCTACCCGTGCTTTACCGACACAGCAGCCTCTTGAAGGATGACAGGTATGTACAAAGCCCAGTTTCTGCTTGGGGCTTCCATGCACAACACACCCTCTCGCCCACATATTAGAGTTCACTGCATTACAAAATGTGTTGATCTTTGGAAATGGGAACACTCTAGGTAAGAAAAAACATTCTTATAGATTGTCCTCTCCAATCAAATCAGATAAGCTATGAGAACTCTCAACATCAACACCTCATGGGCTGACCAGATGTACACTGTGTAGAAATGGGGATACAGATACAAAATTATTATGGAAAGCCAAGCCAAATACTTATTTTATGCATATCTGCAAGAGTAGTTACCACCTTCTTCAGGAAGAGTTAAGATAAAAGAGTAAGGACAAGCACACATTTGAAAACATTGAAAGCCTATTAAGTCAAAGTTTACAATTTAAAAGCTTAACTGCCTAGCCTATTAAAGGAATAATCTTCAGAGAAATGTGCTTCATCAATACAGACCAATTTGCACAATTCTGTCCCTTAAACCAACCCTAACCAAATCAACCCTAACTAGAATACTAGGAACTACAAGTTGTTAAAAATGTAGTTAATTCCTAGTTAACAGCCTCAATTTTTAACAAGCATGAATAAGTTCCACTAAATATGTCCATAGACAGTAACAAGTATGAGAACACCAGAAGTTTAAGTTTAGTAGACTTCCTCACCATTGTACTCCATGTCTTTCTAGCCATGCCCAGAAGGATCTGTTTGAAGGAGGAAGAGTAGTTTAGTTCCTAAAGCTTATTTAATCATTTCCCTTTCCACAGCCATTGTAAACTTCAGCTTTTTCCTGAGACTGCAAACATCAACAGGAAGCCCATAGTACTCTCACAGTACAAGGGGCTGCAGGATAATACTGTATCTTCACTAGATACACAATAGGACTACAGTCTTAGTTTAAACAGACGAAAAAACTAACTTTAGCATTATTAAACTCTGGATTGTTTACTAATAAAGCCTTTATTCAGCAGCCTTCTGCATTTCCATTAAACTCAGAACCTTTATTAAGCAGAGATAATTACTGTTTTGGCTAGAACCGTGCTGATCCTTTTTTCAGAAGGCTATGGAAGTAGGAACCATTGCAGATGTTTTACACTTCAGCCAATTCCTTCTAGAGGGTAGGATGCTGTCTTCACGATGGACAGGCAAAATAGTATGCTGACCAAGGCATGACTTTCCTGATATTAACACCTGCTGAAACATTAAAGACTTGAAGATAATTGGTGCTCTGAGAAACTAAGTGTATAGGTAGAAGATTCAACTGAAGACCACAAATGTAAAGAGCTGCCATTTGAAGAGGTGCCAGAAATAAATCACCATTTGCCATACAAAGAACTAAAGTGAGTGCTTCAGCAGCACTGAGATTTTGCACAAGGTTTGCGTCACCTGTTTCATTCAATAAGGCAATCAAGATGATTAGGTGGTGTAGGAGGGGTTCATTAATGGCCATAACAGACACTGAGTCAGCTCCTCATTTATAACCAATGCATCTGGACAGTTTTCATTTTTGGGGTTCTTAATATAGAGAAATGAAATTTTGCGGATTTGTACAACTTGTTCTTGTTTTAAAGCTGCCACTGGTTTTACTAAGTAAGTGATACTGGCAAAAAAATATTTTTAAATATGGTGTCTTACAGTTCACAGGCTTCCTTTAGTTAGCTCCTTTACTTAGGTCCTTAATTCCAGGGTGAGAATTTAGCTAGGGATTTTATTTTGAAGATACTGAAGAGAACACCAAAGCTATAACTGATGACAATACTCAGGAGTATGTCTTTAGCTTCAAAGACAGAGAAATTTTGCATACTAATCACTGGCATTTTGGAAGATGCAGAATTATAGAAAGAAAAGATGAGAACTGTGAGGGAAATGCACCAGATTGGTAACAACTGTGGCTGAGGTTGTGAAACAGCAGCCTTTTAATGAGAATAAGGAGTGTGATTTGGTATTATATTTAAACCAAGTAGCAACAGTTATCTCAATATGGTGAAAATAGGATGTTTCTCATTTCATTACACATAAAAATTTCATTGCGCACACATCCCTAAACATGCCCAAACAGTTCTTTCTGTTTCCCTGACTTGAACACAGGCACTACAGTCTTAAACAAGAGCAATAGAAATGTTGCCCAATACTGGGGCCATGCAACAGAAAAACATAGATCAGACTTACTCTGCAAATAACATTTGTATGACCACAAAATTTCCACAAAAAGAAAACGAAAAAATGTAGTTGAAATCCTGGACCCGCACAGCAAATGTTCACCTGCCCAAGACTAAGTAATCACTGAGTAAATAGAAAAGACTTCTTTACAAAGACTGCCTGAAAAAAAACCTTCACAAGCCCATATTCACACAACACTGGAATTTTTAAGGCCTGTATTTAAATACAGTAGTTATTAAAAATGAAAGCTAATTGAACAATAAAGGGGAAAAATAAGAAACATCTCAAGAGACATGCCTCTTTGGCAATAAAAGTGTGATGCTGAGATCCTCCATATTGCAAATCAATTGTTCCTGTCATTTGAACTGATGATTTCCTGAAAGGATTCCTTCCTCTGGTGCCAACTGCACAGCACATCTGCATGCCATAAAGGAATGGTGAAGGTAGAGCAGTGCCATACCTGGAAACTGGGAAAGTTCAGAGTTTGTCAGTGGCTGTAACATACTAGCACCACCAAACAGGGAGAGCATGGCTGGAGGTGGGCAGGTCTCCCCATTCTTGTGTCTCTGTCCACAGCAAAGCTTCTCTTCAGCTCTCCATAGTGAATCTAACAGAGGATCATTCACAGACCTCTGGTTGAAGGTTGTCCTTGTGGGTCAGGGGATGAGCTGGTATCACAGGAGGAGACAAGGACTGGGGGGATCCTCCAGTGAGCAGAGTGGGTCTGCTGACACCCAGAGGCTGAGCAACAGCTCATCTTGTTATTGCTCAGACCATCACATGATCAACAGACTCTGTAATTTATCTGTGGGAGGAAAGAGAAGTAAAGGACCATAAAGATCTGTACAGCAGTATATTACAGGAGCTCTCCCTCCCCCTGGTAGCTCAGTATCTCCTCATGGTGGAATGGGAGTGTTTTATTTTTGTTTTCCTTTCCATTAGAGGATGACCTTTGCTACAGTTAGGTTGATCTGCTGCAGAGCCAACATCCGCCAGCTCCCAGAGCTTGTGCTTCCCCAAGAGCAGCAGATACTTTCTGCTGCTGCAGTTTCCTTATTTAATCATGTCTCCATAAATCAAAAGTGACCAAACTGTTAAAAAACATTTGAGTGAGAACTTCGAGCAGCTGAAGAGAGACCAAGACTGAGTCATTGCCTGATGCAATTCCTGTAAACACAATTGACCTCATTGTTGTGTTAACACTACCCCCCAAAAATCCCCCTAAAAACAAAACTAAACAAAACAAAACTGCAAAACCCCAACAAAAAAACCCAAACCCAACCAAAATATTTTTAATTGTATGAACATTGCTGTGAGTATGTCACTAAATGCCAAATGAAAGATGTATAGAGGAGTGTATTTCTCTTGGAAACTGACCAAATGAACATCTGGTGGCTGAGTCTTCTGGAAAAATCCATCAGAGGATAATGACAGCAGCATTAGATGCACCACCATAATTAATACTATGTTTCAATGGGTTTAAACATGAAAAGTGCTGAATGCTGCTGTGAGATGCTTTCTCAGATCACACCTAGTTCAGCGAAGAGTGAACCACTGATCGTTGGAAAGATATACCAAGGAAAGGATGACGCATCACTCCTACACTGATAAGCAGGCACTGCTAGCTGGAGTCAGATAGCAGGACACAACAGAAGGACATCTGCTCTGACCCTGTATGCTGTTCATTACCTTTCAAAATATTTTGAAATTATCAATAAAGAATTTTAAAACTAAACACTGTGGATTAACATGGGAAATAATACCAAATTTCAGACTGGTCCTGCTGCTGAAAGGGTAGGAACCACTCTGCTCTACTTTCAGGGTTTGTTTTGTTTTGCTTAATAAGGCTCATAGGATTCCCATAATAAAAAGAGACTTTCAAGCATATATTCACAATTGGTTTTAATGGTGGCTTTCAACAAGAAAACAGAATTTTTAATACTTAGTATGATCCCTATGTTGTGGTAAGTGTGATTGTTATACAATATATGGCTTTCGTTTCAGATCCACACAGTTTATTTCACAGCTGAATTTTTTTTTGCCCCATTACAAAATCACTGAAATTCTACTGAAAAAATTCGGGCACAAAGAAAACTCTCCTGCAGTGAAAATCCCACCTGAATAAATTACTTTGATACCTCTTCAGTGTAGGTACAGAATAACACAATCGTAGAAATATTAGTAAAAGTGAATTTTAAGGGTCCTGCTTCCCCCCCCAAACTGTCGTGAATAATATCAAGTCATGATTCTAATCAGACCTTGAAATGTTCCAAAAGCCTCTGGCCAACGTGTCCCAGTATTACCACATCTTTGTAGGGGAAACATTTCTGCTAACATGTACTGTGAACCTTCTCAAGGCACCCCTTGTGGTTGTTGCCCCTTGTTAGATCGTCACTGAGCAGTTTGCCTCAGCCCTTTCCTAATTACCTTTCTTGCTCTCCTTCACATTGAAGAGGTAGAAGGGTGAGAAATGACATAGCAAAATCCTTCAAGACACAGCATCACTAAGCAATCTTTCAGCTACAATAGCTTTAAAACTTTGAAGAAATAAGACTTTTCTACTCACCTATGTGTTCGAAACCTAATTTTTCCTATACCAAAAGCTACTCTGAAACATATCTGAAAAGTATTCCCATAAATTATGCAAATAAGTCATTTGGGTAACATTAATAAAGAAAGCACATTTAAACAGGGCTTTTAAAATATATTTTTAACAGGTTCAGTATCTGTGAATACATTTTACAATTACTAAAGACATGGGTTTAGATCATTAATATCAAATAAAAAGCACTGTGGTCACAAGATGCAAAGACACATTATGGAAAAATCTTACTCTGCCATCTTTCAAAAAAAAAAGGTGTCAGCAGGCTTAATGCCAGATTAAACAGTGTTTGTCCTACCACAGCCAGCACAAACTGCATATTGTGAGCTAACCCAAGTATCCTTTAGCCAGATCAAATTTACCCTGATTGCTTTGATAGCACATAGATCGGATATTAACAATGGTGAAACCACAGCCCACATTGTCAGACAACTACATAATGCAGCTGGGTGATTTTATAGATACGTGATTGTACCTGCATAAAACCTCCAACATCTGTGGAATGTGCCTTACAAATGTGCTGAATCCTGAAACTCAGGTAGACACACATCTCTTTTACCATTTTCTTTCAGAAGCAATTTTTGATAGTATTAAAGTTGTGGATAGCTCCTCATAGTGCCAAATATGGCTCAGTTAATCAAATGAAACGTTCTTAAATATTTAGGATAGATTATAGACTGCTATCTTCCCACATTTTAAAATTAAAATGGCTTATTTCATTATGTAGAAATCAACTGAACGCACGGTTCTGTCACACAGCTAGTAACTCAAAAGAATTATGGCTAAGTGGTTTGCACAGTCTATATTTAGTGATTCTTACTTCCAAATACTTAGACGCTAGATCTGTCCTTAAAGTATTCTTAAAAGGATTGGCAAGTATGTCTATGTGTAAAATATGATAATCCTATGTTAATTCTTCTCCTTACCACTCCGTAGATGCCTGGGAACAAACCATTGTAAGCATTAAGCTTGCTTGAGTTTGCACTGCATTTGTATTCATTAACCAGATTATTAGTGAGAGCATTTTAGAATTCTCTGACTTTTCCAATAGCTATGTATGTACATTCAGTGGCTGTATTATTTATCTGTGTGAGTGTACATCTACCCACCCATCCGTCTCCACTCCTGCATGCATACAGATCAATATGTGTCCCTGTATATTTATGCCTTTCACCATTCTCAAGACATTCAGTCTACTGCTCTGGCACCAAGTCTGGGAAACTACTGCTTTAGCTAATGCCCTTCTGACTGAAAACAGAGCTCCATGCATCATTGACAGGAACCAAGGCAAAAAAGTAGAACAAACAGATGGAGGTGGAAGAAAAGGAAGTATTTATGCTAAATTCGAGAAAAATAAAGGGATTAAGGGGATGTCACAGACTAGATGATTTAAGAAGGGGATTTCTTCTGAAGAGGGGATATTTCTCTGTTAGAATAGAAATCTATCATGTATTCTAACCAGGGTTAATTCTAACATCTAGAACAAATCTAAATCTTAAACCCAAGATTAAGAGTTGGCTTGTGTTGTCTATTGTATCTGTCAATGGCTTTAAAAACCAAGGAGAAAATATTTTATGTTTGGATTCAGCCAATACAGTAATATTATTCATAGACTGCCTCAGGAGCAATAATTATTTTACATGTTTTTCAGTACTCAACAGAGTATTTTCAGTAATTTGAATTATTTTAACATGTTCAAACTTATTTTCCATCCTCTTTTAGAGACATTGGATTAAGAAGGCAATTTCCCTTCTTCTCCCTGTCACTCTGCATTTGTAGTTGTAGACTAAGCCTAACCCTAGCAGTCGTGCATCTGTAGGGCTATCACAAGCAGTGAAGCAATTCTTTCCCTAAACCTTCTGAGTTAACTGTGCTGGAACTGGGTGATCTTTAAGGTCTTCTCCAACCCAAGCTATTTTATGACTCTCTGGCATTCATGCACCAGATCTCACATCTGATCATGGTGTTGGTCTAACACAGACCTACTGTCCCAATGCTTTTATCTCCAAGGGGTGTGATCACTTATGGATACCTCCACTCTTATTTCAAACTAAACCAGTGCACAAAGAAAGACAAAGAAAGACCCATGGCCACGGTGATCCCATGAAATCATACCTGCCTTATATTTAAATCAGTGATTGAGCTCCTCTCCTAGTGTGCCAAGAAAAAATGGCTTGTGTATCCAGGGAACTTCTCTGCTACTACTTTATCCCTCAGGCACAAATAGCAAAATAGTGCTGTGTTTACATGCAGACTCAAAAGGTATACCAATATCCATGCAAAAACCCCCATACTGTTACATGATAGCTTTTAACCTGATCCCATGCTTAACACTTCCATGTAAATCCCTAGCACTACTAGGATAAACATCTCCAAAAACAAAAGTTATTTATGTCTAAGTAAATCATTCTTTTCTTCTCCACCTGTCAGGTATAGGTGAAACACAGAAGCTGAACTACATGCTGAATAAGATGATTTGGGTTGCATTGCCAAACTTATCACCAACTTGTATGACTTGGAAGAGGGTAGTCAGTTCTGAGGTGTTCCCTGCATAAGGAAATCCCCCTGATGGGATTTTAATGGGAGGAATGATGGCTTTGCTATAAAAATCTGCTCTGAAATTACAGAGAAAAGGTGAGATTTACTTCAGCTGTAGCTGTATTTGCTATAGGGTATTGCACATCTAATACCTGGAAAGTAAGAAAAGCAGAGAGAAGCTATAACTGAATGTAATGATAACAACTCTGGTGATGTTCAAGAGAGAGCACCAGCATTACCACCTGCACAGCACAAATGCAACGGGGGAATCCAGGGTATTTACAGATGTTCATCAAACAGTAAAGACTCATTGCACTCCACTTGGCAGAAAAACAATTCCATTCGCATTTCTCATGATTCTTTTATCATTGACTTGGATTTAGCAGAGTATACTAACATTTCATCCCTGATGAAGGCACAAGACTGGGAACATTGGCATATTTTGTGAGTATAATTCATTTTTTGTTCTGGTTGGAATGCAGTGCAGCGCAACGTTACTGCTGGGTGAACACCTGTAGTTAGAAAACACTGGTTTGCTGAGAGGGCCCAAAGCATGCCAGACTGTTCCCTGGAAGGAGATTTGAAAAAGGAGCATTAAAAAAAAAAAAAAAAAAAACTAATCCTCCTGTGCACAGAAAGAAATAGAAAAGCAGGCATGAAACTATTCTTTCAGCGCCAGATGTCAAAAAGACAAAATCAAGAATTTGAATCTCTTGGGGATGAATTTTAGCTTTGTCTGCAGAACAAACTAAGGCTTATCTCAAACATTATAGGATCCAGTTCCTCAAAGCACCAAAATACATACTTATCCCAGTTTCTCAAAGTACAAAAATGCATAAAAGTCAACAAGAGCAGTGCAAGGAATGATACGGAAACCCTTTTCTCTGAGATGCATTAATTTCACTTTTATGGAAAAATGCCATCTAGAAATGAAAGGGGTTTATTTCAAACTGTCAAAACATTCCATTTAATTTGCAAAATATTCAAATATGATTTGGCTGCAAATATTTTAGCCAGTTTTCATTTACAGAAACAGTCCACATCTTTTAAAACATGTTCTGAAAATTTGACATAAAATTGCAGACAGTCTTTACCACCATGGAACTCCTTTTTCAGAGGATAATAGTTCCATGAGTAAAAGGACTCAAGGACTTTATTTTCATGCCAGAATATTAAAATTCTGCTTTCCTAAAAAAACTATACTCATGGCCACTCCTCAAAAAGTAAATTCTAAAACCAACACACTTCATTGTTTTCTTCCCCTGTTTTGTCCTCTACTATTGAAGCCCAACTGACACATTAATGATATTGAAGCTCATTCAAATTAATTTTGATAGTACAATCTGCCTTACCTTGTCTTTTGTTACTGTTGACATTGCGAAACATGAACTCTGTGTTGATGAACCGCAGTAAAATAACAGGGAATTTACAAGTTCTTGAGAATTTCCAAGTTTCCTTTCATTTGTTCTGCTCCCTGGATGGTGTTATCTGCCATTAATTCACACAAAATTTCCTTTCCTCTTTTACATAACATACAGTTTGACAATCTGATATTGATGTTCTAGATGATTCCCCATCTTTCTCTCCTTCCAATTCTCTACCATGCAGTTTGCCCTCCAGGCATTTTGCTGTTCTAGCCCATTTATGATTCTCTCCTGCATTACCTTTGACACTTCACCCTTCACTGGTTCTCCTTCACTGATTTCCTTTCACATCTTTTTCCAAGCTGTGATTAAACAATACCAGATATAGCAAAAACAGTAAGAAAACGTAACTTCATTTGATCATTTTAGCTTCATTCATAAAGAAAAAAAAACCCCAAAAAGCAAACAAAAAAAACCCAACAAAAACCAACCAAAAAACCCAACAATCAACCAAACAAAAACCACCAAAAAACCTCAAACCAAACAAAAAGAATAACTAAACAGTTAAGTATCAAAGTCTAAGTGTGATAAAGCTAAATTAGTGGTGATGGATAAATTTCTGAGACAAGGAACACTAACATATATCAGAATTCGGAATTAGGCCCTCTATGTACCCATATATTGACATATTTTTTCAGCATATAAGTTTCCTCTTGCAGATTTACAGAAAATAGAAAACAATACTAAAAATCAAAGCTTTGGCTAAATACTTTATGTCCCAAAATAATGCTGCTAATTAACACTGAAACACAAAGTGTCTAGAAGAAGAATCTGGAATTCTTATGTAATAAAGAATTCCTCCATGAAGGCTATCAAGCACAACCCATAATATTTTTACCAGTATGCATCTACATGAAATCCTTGTATTAGTTTAAAAACAGCTTCATGAGATGTGTTGGCTTTTATGTTCATCTGTTGCAGCAAGGTTCTTGGTATAAGAGTCACGTCATTAATGCTTCAGAACAGCATAAATACTAATTTCAGAAAAAAATTATGAGGAATAAACCAAGTGATAATGCTGTACATGCTTAGTCTAATATACATTGTGATTACCTAAATACAATGATAAAAGAGCAGATTATTTTCCCTCTCATTTTTCGCAATAATCTCATGTAGTTTAAATTATCTACATCTATCAACTCCATACATTGGCCAAGGCTGAAACAATGTTGACCAGATCCACAGAAGTCAATTAGTTATGCCAATTTGCTCCAGCTGAGAATTGATTCTTGGTTGTCTTTATGCTTCCTATAGAATATTCTGAAGGAAGCATTGCTTTAATGAAGCTTGGTCAGCATGTACGGGAAATGTCAACACAAAATTCCTTTTCACCAGCTTTTGGACTTCTTAAAATAGACAGTTTTAAAAAATCCAACCTGCCACCTAGAAAACCATAGGCTTTGATTGAAATTGCAGACAAATTTAAAATTATCTCTAAAGGAAGGGGCTTCAAAATTACCAATCTAGTAAAACTACTATCTTTCTTTTCCTTTGGCAGGTTTTCCTAAATTTGCAATTGAATCACTTCAACCATTCTTGTCCAGATGCTGTTATGAGAAATAATCACAAGAAACGGAGCAAACAAAAGAAAGATCATAAAATACATTAACTTTCACTAGCCATGCTGCTATGCATTAGCATTTTTAATAATGACCTCATTACCATTTAGTTCAACAAGCAAACAAAAACTGTTTATTTGATAATTTATTTATTCTAAAATAACGTAGCCTTTTTTACATGTCCTTGTTATGAGCTCACTGACCTTAAAGGCACCGCTACAATCAGTTAAGTAATTATCATAGGATAAAAGCTTTTACCATGAAAAAGTTTTGTTTGAAAAAGCATGAACTGCGATTCTCATTGATAGCTTTCACCAAGTGCAGGATTCAGTACATTGTAGCACAAAGGCCTAGATTATCTCCCTCTGTTAAAGGCTTAAAATTCTACAACCAGACCATGCCAGTTACCAGTATCAGATTATGATAACAAGATCATGTTCAGTTATAAAAACAAGTGTCTAAACTTTTCTCATGTCACTTTCTATCTAAGTCCCATTGCAGTTGTGAAAGGACCCATCTGAATGTGTGTAGCAGCTCATTTTAAAGCTAGCTCTTTGAACTGGATTCATGGGGTATTTGCATAAGAAGATTTGGGTAAAAAGAATGGGCTGGTGCTGCATCTGCCCATTAATATGCCTGCTAATTCAGCACATTGTAAGCCTATTGATGTATCACAAAAGGCTCAAATTCAAGGACAGTTATCCTATTGCCATTGTTAGGGTTTGAATTCAAGTAATATGTTCACTATAGGAATACAGTTGTTACAATTAGATATTTTTCTATAATGGTATAAAGAACTGACGACAATCAGAATTACAATAACGCTGATAAAACTTTAGAATTCATGAATTCTATTATTTTAAAAGATGCAGGTGCTGATTAATTTTGCTTTGCATAATACTTGGACATTGAGTGCTGGAATACTTAAAGAGCAGCAGCAAATTGAGGCAATATAACCTATCAAAGCTGGCAGTCTCCCTTTAGTGCCAATGCACATTTATCTTGCTTGTGAGAGTCTTAATAAAAAATTAAAATACTAAACTGAGGTGCAAGAGAACAGAGGAGACCTACAACGTGAGCACAAGGAGTGGGTATTTTAATCTTGCTTATGAAAAATGCAAAAGCATCACTTGTGCTATCAAGGGATATCCTACATGGAACATTTTTCTGGTGAATATGAATTGCTTAAAAACACTGTATACTCGCAAATGGAAAAAAAAGAGCAGAATCAGTGATTCATGCAGGAAGCACAGAGGAGCCGCTGCACCAACTCCACAGTGGATTCAGAGCAGACACCGAGGCACGCAGACAAATAAAAAGCTGCTAGCTGAAGTGCTGGAAAGAGTTTCTAAAGCACGCGACACAAAGGAAATGCTAAAGAACAGGCTAAACGGAAACAAGTGCAGAAAACGGCAAGTAAAGTCTAGTTAAACTTAGCGCTTCAAGTTGCCGAGTTTGTGTGTGTTTAGGAGCACAGCTCGCGGCTCGCAGGGAAAGCGAGGGAGGCGGTGCGGTGGCGGCGGGCATTCTCCGGGCCGGGCCGGGCCGATGCGCTGTGCCCGGCCCGGGAGGAGCCCCGCTCTGCCGGAGAGCCCCGCTCCCACACGGCCGCATTGTCCGGCCGCTGGGCCAGGGGGCACCGCCGCATTTTTCTCAGCCCGCGTCCCTCAGAGAAGACATCAAAGAGCGCAGAGATGTGCTCTTTGTGTTGTTTGGTCTCTGACTCTCAACATGTGGTTTCGCAGGCCCAAACATCGGCACCTTTTAACCTATTCTGTTCAGCTTAGGCCTCAGCTCCATTTGAGCATTAGGGAAACTATAGTAACCGATAATCTGCCTGTTCCTGAATAGAAACTATGTACCTTGTCACACAAGAGCCCGAGGATCACCATTCGGGACAAGTTCCTTTACAGGCCTTCGGCTTTCTTCGCTGGGGCCCGGCCTGTCCTGCTGAAAAGGTGTCAAAACCCTTCGCCTTTCTGCGACGGGGGATCTGTGTTAATGTTAATTTATATTTAACAAATGGGATATTGTCCCGCAGAATGTATCAGTATTTGATGATCTATTACAAATGTTTTCATCAAGTCATAAACGCGGGCCCTTGACAAAAGGCGAAAGGTCCCTGGAGGGAGCAGGGCGGCGGTGGGAAGGCAGGACCTGCTGCGCTGTGCCCAGGAAGGTGGGGACAGCAACATCTCCAACACCCCTGTGGGCACCGAGAGAGCCTCCAAACCCAGCAGCCAAGCGAGCAGCAAAGCCTCCTCCCAGCCCCGGGTGCGCTCAATCAAACGCTTTCTCCACCAGCAAGTTGCGGAGCCAACTTTGTTACTCGTTGGTTTTATTCGTGTATGTATTTTGTAGCGATCTGATCTCCCACTTAATGAGCCTCCCCCCAGGCACAGGGAAAACCTTATCACCAGTCCCATTTTTCACTCACTCAGTCTCTAATCCGGCACTGCACTGTCTTGTTATTAGCAGGAAAAACAACAACAACAACTATGTATATCATGTAGATCAGAGCCAGGAAAGAAAGGAACAAATGTCAAGGGTTTGAAGAAGCAATCCCAACCCAGTTTCATTTCATCCCTGTCACTCTCTCCTGACTGTCACGCAACAGCCGGCTGCTAACACGTTTCCCTCCGCCAAAAAAAAAAA
>VWYP01006038.1:0-21176 GCA_013400435.1 Pycnonotus jocosus | reverse complement strand
TTTTTTTTTTTTTTTTTTTGGTCCGTTTAGGAATGTGGTGTACAGCAGAATATAAACAATATACAGTAGTAAGACTTAATAAGGGTGGCTCAACATACTATCCTTTGTCTGAAGTTAAACAAATGACAAGAGCACAATAATTAAGTGGAAGGGGAAAGACAAAAAACATCCCATTTATCCCATTTGAATAAAAGGCAAAGTATGAAGAATGTTATTTATCGAAACTTTCAAGCATTGAACTGCTTAATCAATAAGGATTCATTTAGTCTTAGCATTTCTGAGTTCAAAATTTTTATATTAAAAAAAAAGTCTCTTAAGAATTGTTTGCAACAGCAAAGTGCTTTAACAACTGACATTATGATGCTGCAAGTCTGGGAACATATTCCCAAGCAGAGCCCTTCTCTGTCACCTTAGTGGATGAATAATTGTGCCTTTGCATATTCCTTGTCATAAATGGCAGGAATGAAGGGACCCTAAGGACCGCACTGGCAGGATTGGTGCTGTACAAGCAGAGTAAATTAAAACAAGGATTAGAGCAAGTATGATTGGGGATGACAAGCAGGGCAGTTGTCGCCACACAATGTGCCTTTTTGCCCATATGGTCTGAACCAAGCTTACACAGCACAAACCCTCTAACATGGATGCTTATTAAAGCACTCCTTCTTGATCAGGACATAAAGTCCTCAAAGCTTCATGTCACAGGAGAAAAACGGTGTTTTTTTCACAGCTTGGGCAGCAGCCTCAAGCACTATTATTTATGAAGTTCTACATGCAACTGCCCTATCTTTGCTTTTCCTTAGATTAATATACAAGAAAGCCCATAAATGTGAAAAATTGAGGTTACAGTCTGCAGTTATAGTTATGGATTGTATAGGTTATTAAATATGATAGTGAATTAACTAACAATTATATTTTAAATAAAAATCAGATATATGAAATATTTCAAAATTGCCTCCCAAAATACAGATTTGCAGTGTACACAGACTATAGGTGATTTTTAACTCTGTTTAACTGGATAATGAAGGTACATAAAATTCATGCTAGGAAAATATTTGTATGACCATATATGCAATATTATCAGCAAAAAAGAAGAGTAAGCCAATTTACAGCTTACAAAAGCAGAATAAAGCAGTTTTGTTTCTAAACTCTTGTGTTATGTCACATGACACACCTAATTTTCTGTACCTTAGTTCCCTCATTGGTAAAACTGAGATAATTACACATTATAAGTACATTACACATACAATTATTCCAAAAGCATGCACATGTTAGTATTTCTTTTTGCTGTTTATTTCCCTTTTACTCAAGGCTCTCACCACTGGTCCTGATTTACAGGAGGATATCTAGATTCTACGAATGCCCATGGAAAATTTTAAGTCTCTGAGGAGATTTCTGCCTAAAGCAAGATACTATTGGAAAGGTGCTTTCTCAGTCCTGCAATAAGGTACTCAGATAGTGGTGAGAAAACAGGGATATAAGACCTTGTATTTAAATTTTGTTCCTCTGTGGTCCATTATACAGCTCTATCTGACCTCAGTGCAATATTAAATTTGGGACATTCCTTTAAGCTTGATCTTCATCTTAGCCAGAATACCCAGTTCTGCAGTAGTAAGGAACTTAGGAGTAACACATGGAGTAGCACACAAAACACAAAATTAAACAGGAATCAGCAAAAACACTGGCTGTTAGAACTCTACAGGCACCTTCAGGAATCATCCAGAAGTTCCTGCTAAACTACACAGAGGTTTCTTGTAGAAAGCTGGAGGCCTTTTGGTAAGAGTCTCACAATTTGAAGCAGGACCTGGTAAATTATCTTTGATGATTTTAGCTCCTCCCAAACTTGAGCCACCAGCATACAAAACATTCATTAGAACATATATTATTTCTTGCTATCATTCCTACTTTTGGAGCTCTGGAGAACTGGGATTGTTTCTCAAAGCAAGCCCTCCTTGTGCTTTGTAGATTCAATAAAGTATGAGTATGAAAACATCCCCTGCTGTAAGTGAATTGTAAGAAGCAACATTTCCCACTTACCAGTAAATCTTAGCTGCTGAAGAACAGCCCAGGCTCCATGGATGCACTACAACTCTTTCCTTTAGGAGATGGGCAACCCTAAATTTTCAGAAACAGAGTCCCCAGTGTGCCAATTTTATTGCAACAGTTCCTAGATCCTATATATACACACATGCATTTTTAATGCACAACTTTAAGCTGAAAGATGTAGCTAGCAGCATCTAAGTGATGTGGGCTGCTACATGGAGTCCTTTCTATCTTTGATTTACAAGCATCTAGGTCTCTTCCCCAAAAAGAATCTGCAGATTTTTTTTTTCTTTTCCTCACAGTTTGTCTTGGCACATAATTACTCCCACAAATGCTCTGTAACATCCTAATAACCTGTTAACTTTACTTGGCACTTAAAAATCATAGACAGTTGTGCTAGAAAACTTCTTAGATGACCAGATGCTACTACATTTACCTCATCTTTGTATCCAAAAATCTTTAAACTATTATCCTTTTTTTTTATTTTCACAGCTCTTTGACTTAGACTGCATTGCATGAATTTCACATTGAACTCAAAATTGTTGGGAATTGGACTTGTCCAGGCATTATTGTACTCATATTTATTAGGATAGCCTCTTTCTTCATGTCTAAATTTTGTTAGACACTGAAACAAATCAGAATACACAAGGTAACCATTTAATGGGTATAAGGAACATTTGCACCACTAACCATGAACATTTTTCGTATCTTAGTTTCAGCTACTTTGCAGAAGTATTTGGGCTTAATCTGCAGGAGCATGGCTACAGGAAAGAGTGGCAAAATAACTAAAGCATCGAGCCTAAGATTTGGGAAACTGAATTTAAATCCCTATTCTATGAAAATATCTTGATCATTTAGGACAAGGTACTAAAATGTGGTTGGAAAACATACTCCTGTTAACCTTCTAACTCTCAATGAAAATAAGTAAGAATTTTAATTTTTTGTAAGAAATGTATTAAACACCTAAAAAATCTGTGAGGATGAGGACTTGAGACTCTCTGTGCTCCATGTCCCTGACTGTGAAACAAAGGTGACTACATTGCACTGCTGGGCAGGGGTATTCTGTATCTGTACAGAGTCTTGGAAATACTCAAGTTTATAGATACAGGAACCAGATGAGGACTGTAAATATGATCATTTTAAAGAGACATGGTTTAGTATAATTCTATTCCTGTATTAATACGGTCTAAAGGGAAACAGCTTTTTAAAAATGCAATGTTAAGGGCATATTTTTTTCATACTTCAGAGATCTGCCTTTTGGAAGCTTGTTTTTTTTTAAAAAAACAACTTTGTAAACACTGGTATGATCATCATTTTAAGCATGATTTTAAAAATTCCTTCTAACACTTTTGAAAGTTCTTTTTAAGAGGAAAGAATAAACAGATTTTAACTGGAATATTTTAGACAGCTACTCAAGCTTTCAAAATGTGTACAATTTCCTGTATATCTGTTCACATAAGGAATTATTGACAAGCCATGAAAAGAGATTCAATGAAGTGAATGTGAAGGACTTCTTATTTCACTCTTCTCACTTAAAGTCTAGATTGAGGCTACAAAATTAAATCAAACGATTACACACTCGAGGATATTTCATATGAAGTGACTTCTGCTCAGTCTGATCTAATCTACGCTGAAATGTAAAACAATCAGTCTCTGAGAACTTTAAAGTATCACAAGCTTCATTGACTTCATATTACTTAGCACTTTAAATGTATTTGAGAACAGGCCAGGAGAAATTCCGCGAAAGGAGGACATCAGGTTTAATGGCAAGGTGATATCATAGTACAAAACTTTAAAGTAATTATTACTGCTCTGATTTTAAAGGCAATTTCCCCCTGCACTCTCTCCCTCATCCCTCAAGATTAAATAACATTTTTCAGCACGCTTCACACCATGTGTAATACATTTCAGACCTGTTGAGTATGTATCCTGAAATTCTTACACCTCCTGATGTCACCATTCCTCTGAAGATGTGTGAGCTGTGTGTGACTAGACAAAGCACTGCCCCACTCCTGCAAAGGCATGCCTAAGTATGCAGTTAGCTTGATGCACCGCAAATTGTCCCATAAATCTGAGTGTGCCTGTAAGTGTTTGTGGGCTTGGAGCCTAAACGAACATCCACCTACAACTTCCACTGCGTTGGGATTGAGCTGAGGTAGGTGACGGCTGCCGACTGGCTTCCCCCAGGGTCCGCCTAGAGACAGAGCACAGATCCCCAAATACCTCTTTTCCCATTTAATTAGTAAAGCTTTCATGTGATATTTTGACTGAATTGTTCCACCTGTCCTAACAGTTACAAAACACATATTTCCATTACTTTGCTTTTCAGCACTTCCACTGACAAAACAAACCTTGAGCAATGATAAGCCTTAAGATAAGAGAAAAGATAGAAGACAACTTGAACACTTTTTTTTTTTTTCTTTTTTTTTTGTGGTGGAAGAGATAATTAACTGCAGTGTTCCATGATCTTTTCCAAAACTAAACAGAAATAGAGTCACTAAAAACTTTTACTGAAATATCTATTTACATGTTAAAGTAAAATATCTATGACATAATAAATAAATCAGCAGCTTATTTGTTTCAGTGAGGAGGACTGAAATGGAAGTTTAGTTTCTCAGTGGAAGTGAGGGTAGTTCCTATCATTCCTAAAAGATAAACATGTAGGTACTGAGAAAACTAATTAAATTTTGTTGAGTAATCAGGAAGTCCCTCATGAATATCCTCTGGGGTAGGCCCTAATGTGAAGAGATCTCAATTTTGTGGTTAAATAATTTGAAGAGATTAATTAGTAAAGAATAAGCATTAAAGACAATCATGAGAAGATAATGGTAATTTTTTTCACATTTACCAGTTTTATAGCTCTACTTGATGAAAAAGCTTTCATTGCATAAAGTGACTGTTAACAAGATAGTTGTCTGAATTACTTTAAAGTATTTAATTTATTAGCTATATCGTAGAAATAAAAAACACTCCGAGATGAAAACTTAACTTTAAACCAGATTTGCATAAAGGATTAGGCTCTTTCCAGTTCAGAGCTACTTTTCAATCTCAAAGTGGGAGAACTGATCTTTATCCTGAATTTCTTTTTGTTCCTTTGGAAGTGCAGTTTAATCCAGCTCTCTTAATTTTCACCTTCTCCCTAAACCTTCTAGGCTTGTTACATGATAGCTAAGGATCATTATCCACCCAAGCTGAGGGGGTTTTCCCTTCATTAATTTCTGTAAGAAGATTACCACTGCTTGTTTGTTGTTGTTTAAGCAAATTATTTCCCTAAGCAATTTGTTTTTCCAACTGGTTTACACTTTAATGCCCTTGATTGAATTTCAAACAAGAGATCAACTTGACCAACCAACTCTGTTTACGGGGAGTGGAAAAAAGAAAAAAGGGTGGAAGAACTTCATGTGAACTATTTAAGCAAGAAGAGTGCTTAAAAACGTGCTCAACCATTCAGTCAGAGATGCATCATAATTAGTAGCTCATTCAGGACTTGTTTAGTTTTTTGAAGTCAAGGTGACTTTTCTTGAAGACAAAATTCTCTAATTACCACTGATAAGTGTGTGTCACACCTAACAGAGTTTTTTAGTCGTTTAGTTCTACATATTTCCCCCCTGCCTCAGACCTGTCTTCATTGGAAAGGTGTCAGAATTTTATAAACATTTGAAAAGAGATGGCTGAAGCAAACAACATGAACATTGGGCATTTACTGCTTGCAGTTCAAATAACATTCTTACTCAAATGGTTATTTTTAAATGAATACAATCAAAACAATTGACTGTGACTCAGTTTCACTTCAGTTTTTAGGCAAGAAATTAAGTATTTAGGCACTTTGTGTTTCTCAGTGAACTTTGTATACATAGATTTATACAGGCAGAAAAGCTGAGCAGCAAGAGATAGCATCCTTAATTAACATATTTGTGAGTAATTGTCTTATATAGATGATATTATATCATTACATAATTTTTTCACCCAGGTTAAGCTCCCACCTCAATAAAAAAGACACTACTAGTCAAATTTAACTCCATCAACCCCTCTATCAGTTTGATGATGCCTGCCCACTAGGTCAAGTTGTGAAATCCATATTCATGTCCTGAAGTATTTTTATTTGTGGGATTGGAGTGTACAGATTGGAATTCCAAGCAAAGCTGGCAGAATCTGACTATTTTACAGATGAGCACCACTCCTATACCCTGACTACAATGTGACTTGTCAACCAGTTTGTCTTACCAGGAACTCAATTAGTTCTACTGCTAGACCAATTGGACAGACACCACTGCTGCTTAGAGAGAGACAGCTGTTCTTATACAAACTGCACAGGAAAAAAAATTAACAACAACAAATCAAAAGAGCAACCAAAACACAACAATGTGAACATCAAAAAATGAAAAAACAGAATAGCCAAAAAATCAATATAGCTTGATTCTTAAAACTGAAATTGCACTTGTGATCTTAGAAGCTTGCACAACCCCCAACAACAGCATCACCTCTACCCAAACTGCCTCACACCTAAAAAAGTGCCAAGCTCTACACAGAGAGGCAGCTGCAGTTTTTACCTGACAACACAAGGGGATCACAACCCACAAATGCTTAAGGAAGAAATGGACAACTCTGTAAGTGCTGGATCTTAATGGAATGGGAATTTTGTACCAGTTACAATGGTGAGATGAAGGAAAAATTAAAAAGTAAAAGTGAGTACTAGTCACTGTAAATTTATAAAACCAAGCAAACACAGGAAAATAAATTATTATTATTAATAGTAAATGTTCTAAATTGACAAGTGAAAGCCATTAACATCCAACAAAAGCATTCAGGGCTGTGCAAGGCTCATGGTTGCAATTCTCCTCTGTGAAGTCCTTACACACTGCCTGCTTTACATTCCACTGAGATCTAGGCCAGCTAAGTACCTTGGAAACTTCTAGATGTGACCTAATATAAATTAACTGTTATGAGGTCATATTAAAACGAGAGACCCATCTATTTTAACTTCACTAGCTGCAAACAACACAAGTAAATTGAACTATGTCAAGCTATCAGCATGCTATGGAAATCATCAGTGATGTAGGTGTTATATTGCATGAGATTCCCTTTCCTTGTCTTCTTTATTTTTTTTTTTGTTTGTTTGTTTTAAATAAAGAGTATCACAGTATTTCTGACTTTGGTGTCAAAAGGTAGATCAATAAACAGGTAATCATTAGTTAAAACCCAGGATACTCAATCATGAGCATTAAGTTATTGATTTGACATTTATCCTGCCACAGTGTCTTCTTGTTAAGTATTTCAATAATCTAATTTTGAAATTTCTTTATTCTTTGAGATCCCTGGATTCTGACAGGGCCCTATGTATATTCAGCAACTTGTATCAATGCCACACTAACATAACCAGGTGATGAATGATCGCAGTTCTGATTTTAGGAGCTGGAGATAAAATTATATGAGCCTATTCCTAAAGCAAATAGACTTTAGAAACACTAAAATCACTAAAAGAAACAGTATCATCCATTCCAATAAGCATATTTTAATTAATACACTTTAAAAATTGCATTCAAACCATACACATATATATATTCGCAACTGGTATATAAACAATGTCTATATGGTATGAAAAATATAATCTTAGTTTAGGAACAGGATACACCAACAAATTTAATTTCATGATGACACATAGCATTCTAACAAAGGAATGTTTTCACTTAAAATAATATCCACATTTTAATATATCTTTTCCCAATCTCACCTCCTACTGTCAACACCATCAATTTCAGCAGTGCTCCTTCCCCTCTTTCAACATCAAAATGCGGTCCTTCCAGTATCATTATTATCAACCTGAGCAAACTAAATGTGAAAAGGTGCCACTAATAGGACAGCTTTTGACATCACATCTTGAACCAGAATAAGCAAACAGGCAAGTCAAATCTTCAGGGTCAAGCTTTGAAGTCAATTTTCTGACCCGGGAAATCATGTTCTGTGACAGTGATGACAAACGGTGAACACATGCCTTGTATAAATATGTCTATGAATGTTGCCTTACAAACATTTACAGTCACCATCTCACTGGAGCCAACTATGAAAAGAAAAATGGAAAGTTTACACTTGGAACATCTATTGTTGGACACACTGCTTTAACAAAAAAAAAAAATTCCAACTTTAAAATGGCTTTATTTTCTTAAGCAGAGTTAAAAACGTAATAAAAAAAGCACATACATACACCTAATTTTCAATTAACCTTCCACATCTAAACATCCAGAGAGCAGCATAATGTAGACAGTGCAATGTTTTGCTATTTGGACTCCTATGCCTAAAGCACTCTCTAGCAAAGCTTTCTAGGCACAGCACTAAAAAGTCATTGTTTATTGATTTCAAAATCTAACAGACTAATTATATATTTGTAGATGACTTGACAGATTTACAAAACTGCTATATGATTTTATAATGGAACATGCTCATGTTAATCTCCATCTATGGAGATAGCTAGAGGGGCCTGACCTTTATCTCATATTTAAAACACAAGCAATAACTGAAATTCATTTTCAATTTATTTTCCAATCATATAAAAGGAGGGGGAAAAGATTACTTTATTGAATCTTTTTTAGCTGGTAAAAGGTTGGAGACACACAGTCTTGATGCCTTCCAAGGAGTTACAGGGATGGTCTATAGGGAACAGACTTAATCGAATAAACTAATCTTTGCTGTGGAGATTAAGTAGATGGCTACAGCAGTAGAGTAACAGCAGAATGCAAAGTATCAGCAGCACCATCAGCTGCTTTAAAGGTGCTGTAGGCTGTAGGAAAGCTTCCCTGTTGGGTCCACCCTACTGATCCTGCAAATTTGGTAAACTTCATGGAAATTTAATAATGCTGCTGCATTGTGTTTGCCTGCTGAGCAAACAGCCTGGTGCTGCAAGGCACATATGTGATAATTTACAAGGGGGTTTTGGAAGATTCAGTAACTGCTGCTACTCAAGCCTGGGGCCTTTAAGCTGAAGAGAGCATATAGAGTGTACATCCTCAAGGTAAATAGTATCTAGAGGTAAGGATGCCTTTCAAAGCAGTTCTTGACAGTTGGTAAAGTGCCTTACTTTGTAAGCACATCTTTTCAAACACTCTTTGATTCCCTCTGCCAATGCACACATGAAGAACTGAATTAGTCTGGGCTAGAATCTGTCATGATATACAACATATTTCTGCACTTTTATGTTAGCTTAAATAAAAATCGAGTTATTTTGTTGGGTTTCTTGTTCGCCCTGTCTCTTCCATTTAGCACTCTGAGCTGGAAATCCCGACTAATTATGGACTACACATTTCTGAGGAAATGGCAGAGATGGCACCCTTTCCCTGCAGAAAGGATACTTTTATTATGGCTTAGAAGCAATCCAAAACACACACACTGCTGCTGTGCTTTGGGCCTGGCAGTGAAAAGGGAAGCAAATCAGAGCAGGAACGATCCAGGTTTCAACGTATACAATGAACTTATTTAATAAGAATAAAAAGAAACATTTCAAAAACAATTACTGCTGCCTTTGGATCCTGGAACTTGAAAGAAAACCGCAGCTGCGTGGCTCATTCCAGCAGCTCACAGTTCACAGGGTAAGCAGCGCTCGTCAATATGAATCAGCTGTGAAATGCAGGGCTGTGCTTGGACTTCAGTTTAAATTGGCCATCCCTGCAATATTGTTATTACAGTTAATAAAAACTGTTGCCTAACACTTTGACCACAGACCAGCGGAGCCGAGGCGGGGTGGGGCTGGGGAAAGGGTACGTGTCAAGGGGCAACACTTAATGTGAAAAGTATTTGAGGGAAGGTGGTTCTGTGGGTTACTGCTGGCGGTGACAGTCTTGCTTGAATATTGATTCCCTATGTGACAGAAAATGGGAAAGAGATATTAAACAAATTTCAAGTGTGCTTCAATAGCAGTTTAACAATGATAAGCAACTAGTGAGGGAGAAGCTTTCTTCCTCTTCATCAACAAGATTTGGGCTATCAAAGAGCAAATAATATATCAGAAAAGCAAAAACATTCACTTCCCCCCCCACATACACACCTTTTTTCGTTGAGGCTAGGAACCAGCATTATTCTTACAGCTCTTATGATTTCCTCTGTTTAGCTTAGCTGTCTCCCACTCTAACCCTGTTTTATAACAATTAGATTACTTTTTACTATATATAGAGGATAATAATAATGATTAGCATGATAATGTGCTACAGTTATAGCACACACCAGGGAAGGCTGAAGTAACTGCAGGGCAAGTAGGGCCTTTAATACAGATGACCAACATGCAGCAGCATTTATGTTGTGTTTCAGGCTCCTTGGGCAGTCTGAAGTGGAGCCACAGAGAGTGGAGAGAGCCAAATGCTGCCATCAGCCTTCCTCTCTTCACTTGGTGTGCAGCCACACGGGCACAAAATGGAGATCATGGAGCAGACCATCAAAAAACCACACAGTTTGTCCTGAAGAAACCTCTCACAGCAGAGGAAAACACTGAATTTACAAAGAGCAAATCCAACAGCTTTCTGTCAACAGCAAATGGGTGCTTGAAGACAACCTCCTACCAAATGAAGACAGTGTTGATCCAATGCAGCCTGAAGTGCTCCCAAAGCTGTGCTTGATACTGGAAATGTTTTCTGTGTCAAGGCACAGCCCGTTCAGGATGGAAGTTTTGCTATCAAGCTGTTTGGAAGAATAAAAGCTATTTGGAGGTATAAGTGATGTATCCCATGGTCTCTGCTCCTACCTCCACAGCCCTAAATGGTCTCAAAAATGTCATCATGTCATGCTCACAGAGGAAAAAAAAGAAACTATGTATTAACAGAGAGGCTCAGACTATGCTTTCCAGAGGAGAGACAGACAAGGCCAAGCTGTGAGGATGACCAAGATAACAGCTAAAGCCATTGCCCTAGCAAATAGCAACCCAGACTTCAAACACACAAAATTCAACTCTGTTAGGATGAATCTGTAGAGGACTAGGCTGCATGCCAGAAACAGAGCAACTCAACTCACCAAGAGTGCGTTTACATGGCAGCCAGAGCACTGACAAAGATGTTTGGCTACTCCTGAGCCTTGCTGGCCCAAGGACAGCCCGCGGTGAGCAGCACAAAGAACCCAGAACAGCTCAGCACTCCAGCGCTTCCTCACGTGAGTGCATTTTGTAACCCACACCTCACACCAAAATAGCTGGATTGCTACCAGTCTTTGATCTTACTCAGCCACATCTAAAAACGCTGCAATCACTATTTTGCATCATTGTGGACACAACCNTGGATTGCTACCAGTCTTTGATCTGCCCATCCAAATGTTACTCAGCCACATCTAAAAACACTGCAATCACTTTTTTGCATCATTGTGGACACAACTGTTATGGCAGAAAGCAATCAGAAGGATACACAATAACAAATTAATGCTAATAGCCAAGCTGTGTTCCATGCCACAAAACAAGCAAAAGAATAAATGTAAAGAAGAGATTCCAAAGGGCTGGCAGGTATATGTCCAGCGGGAGTGGAGTGAAAATTGTCTGCACTCCTTCCAAGAAACTCTAGACAGGATAATTAGTTGGTATTCATTAAGTGAGTTCTAGTGTCCAATTTTTGTTATCTCATTACTATTTTTCTTTATTAGGAAAAACAGGCTGGTTAAATGCTATCAGTAGGATTATCTATAACCTACTGAGGTAATGGTTTTCTATGCTAATGCAAATGTGATCACCGTGCAAGTTAAATGACCTCTGCCCCTTGCCCCCACTAGTTGTGTAATGAAAGAACACATTTAAGGGACAATTATTAGGTTAATTTCCTTACTTGAATGCTGACATTGATGCTGTGCTCTTGTTATTAGACCTACCTCCAGGTAGTAACAATACAAGTGAAATAGGAAAGAAGGTAGCTGGTGGGCATTGCACTGGAAAGCTTGAGGTGCTTATTATTAAAGGTGAAGAGCCCTGTAAATTTAAAAAAAAAATCCATCATAAAATAATACAAAGTTATCAAGGAAGAATCTGTGGAAGACAAATCCAGAAATAAGAAATAAGAATGTGAAACTATTGGTCCTATGTGGTAAGAAAACACTACTTTTGGAAAATATGCAGATTAAGTAGCTAATTATCACTTGTACCAAGGCAGCTCCAGCCATAAACTACTCTCAGTAGAAGAGGCTTCTCCACTTAAGACCAATCTTATAAACAGGCAAAGTGATGCACAGAAAGAGAACTGGAGAAAGTACAATGTTTAGTGCAGTGAGGAGCTGCCAGTTTCTGATTTAGAAGGCAAAAGCTGTGACATATCATTTGAAAGTTATTAGGTGTGGCAAGGCTCCTGTTGCAAGCCCAGAGGTGCCCAAGCTCCCAGCCATGCCCACACCCCTCACCACTGGCTAATGGAGCAGCAAATGGGCTAGTGGAGAACCTTGCTGCCCTTTGTGACCCACAGCCACCATCTGAGACAAGCTTTCTTTCCTGCCATGGTCCTACAGCCACCATCACAGCCAAGCCTTCCCTCTTCCCCTGGTCCTACAGCCACCATCACAGCCAAGCCTTCTTTCCTGCCCTAGTCCTACATTCACCATCACAGCCAAGCATTCTTTCCTGCCCTAGTCCTACATTCACCATCACAACCAAGCCTTCTTTCCTGCCATGGTCCTACATCCACCATCAGAGCCAAGCCTTTCCTCCGGCCCCAGTCCTACAGCTACCATCAGAGCAAAATCTTCCCTCCTGCCCCTGTCCTTTGCACCAGCTGACAGTAGAGGTTCCCCATGCTTGAACCTCTTCACCACCAGCTGTTTGAGCACCTCAGCATATGGTACTACCCTGAGCCCTGGTGATTTATGCCTCATCACATGTGTCCATGTAAACCAAAGCTTCCTTAAGGCACAAGAACCAGAGAATGGCCCCAGTTTGCTGCTAGGGAGAGGTACCAATGGTATCACAGAATAAGCATAAGCCAAGCACAGAAGCAGCAGACCAAAATTTTCCTGCTAGGAGAACCTCTTCATGCACTCATGCTCTCGCAGTCCTACCTTCCCATCCATAGTTCGTACACCCACCTATGTATATGAATAATTTTCTGTTTAAGAAGAGCAAGAAAAATGTGGCTGACTAAAACAACATAGTCACACACACACTCAGAACTCTATAGCACTGCCACAAGGTTTCTAGCTGCTGTCACTCTCTGTTTATTGTCACTGAAAGAGCAATGGATTGCTCTTCCTTTCTGCTGATGGCCTGCTAGCCCCCAGGGGAGAAAGCATAGACTAATCTGTAAGATTAGCAGGCTATGGACCAGGCAATCACCAGCTCCCACCCTGTCTGTAGTACACTTGAACCAACAGCTTGCCTGGCAGGAAATTCTGATCCCGCACATCTTCTGTCAGGCCCTAAAAAGTCGAATCCCACAGAGGCAAAGATCTGCAGTTTTGTCCTGGTGACAAGCAGCACACATCACATCCTGAGCAATCGCACACTGCCGGCTAAATTGAAACAAATGGATGCAATGTTTCTTGAAGGGGAGCCCCTTAAATTCATCTCTAAATCCATCCCCTTCTATTCAATGCAGAAGTCATAGCTGATTCTGCAGTGCAGGGCACATCTTTCCAATGGGCACATTTCCATCTTGCCCCAAGCACACAAGCAGAGAGAGCTGTGCTCACACAGGGAGAGCAGCATTGCCCTGCTGACACTGCTCCTGAGTCTGCCAGAAACAACCAGGGCTCCATCTCCTCCCCACAGCAGGGCCATTCTCAGAAACTTCAGCCACAAAGGGATTTATCAGACTCCCCTGCAAGGAAACCCTCCAGCTGTGAACAAACAGGACACTGATTGCTCGAAACTCTTCCATATACTGGGAAATCCAGGGTGTTTTCTGAAGGAAGAATGTGCTTTACTGCTGCAACTGGTGGCCAGTGCATTGCTCTGCACTGAGAAGATGAAATATGGACTTGCCCATTTTTACTCTGCCAGGCTGGTGCTCTGTGCTCTTAAACAGGTCTCCTCAGCCCTTTGGATGTGAAGATCTTGGAGCCATGGACAATCTTATTACATCTGGCAAGGAGAGCAAGGAAATCCCAAACTCAGGAACACTATGTTGATGGTTAGTCATCTTAGAAACTTTTTTTTAACTGAAATTGTAATATCAACAATTTTTTTGTACCTTTGGGATTCTCTCTGTCACTCTAGTGCTTGCTTTGCTAAGAAATTTGGAGTGCAGTCCAGATCCCATTTACAACTATGACAAAACTCTAGCTGAAAAAATACTACCATCATTTGAAATGCTCATTTCCACTACCCAAAGAGAAAAAAACAAGCCCTAATAAAAACTAACCTGTGTAAATTTTAATTTTATGTGTAATAAGCTCCACCCATTCTCTTCCTTTGCTAAGGCACCAAAATAATTGCAGGTATTCCTTTACAAAGCTATCTTTTACAATTAGTTTCGAATTTTATTTGTTCTGAGCCATTAAATGAATTTAAATAAACTAATATAAAATGCAAAACCATTTCACATGAGAAATATTATATTTTTTAATACTTAAGAAAAAAGCCCTTTAAACTCCAAATTTGTACACTATATATAATATTTACTTTTTAATTTACAAAATTAAAAAGGCAAAAGCATAATACAATTAATACTCAAAGAAAATCTGAGTTTGCAAAAGGTTTTTTTCCTTACTGTTTTAGCCCTTCAACAGGTATTAGTTTAAGTGGGTTTTACTGTCTATTTTACAGACATACTAGTAGAAAATGAAACATTTAAATATGCAAGCTTTAGCTAATCCTCCAACACACAGCCTATGGACTTGGTAGGATTATCCCTTATTATAACGCCGTTAGAACTGATACAAAATTGCAGTCTGAGATTAAATACAAGAATTTCTAAAAATGCATCCCTCTGCCTCCTCCATTTTATCATGCAAAAATATTTAACATTTTGAAGCATTCCTTTACGAGTCTCAAAAATAATTGGTGCAGAATTCTAACATTTATATAATTATGCAGCATTACTTTATGCAGTAAACACTATACCTAACACTTAAAGTTAGCACTTTCCCTCTCAAACTAATGCAACATTCAAGACATTGAGGAAAACAGTGGAATATTTTAATATATTTTCTGATTTGTTAGAGAAATCATCATATGTGGAAACACTAGTTCATCATATGTGGAAGCAGTATTTTATTTTTTCTTTTAAACATTTTAGAGCTGCTGTATTGTTAAAAGTCTCATCTTGTTCCCTATCATGAGCTGCTAAATTTCTTTTCAAATATCATACTGGCTAGTTAAGGATCCACTCCACTGAGGGACCCAAGTTCATTTGCATCCATTGGCTATGCTAAATGCTCAGCCTAACAGATGGGAATCTAATTGCAGACCTGTTGTCTGGACATTGTTAACAAATGCAGAAGTAGCAATATACAGGGCTTTTTGGAGTTGAATTTGGTCTGGCAGCAGGGGAACTCCAGTTAATTACCAACATCTGAATTTCTTGTTTAATGCAGGCAAAGGCGAAAATAGAAATACTCAGACTTAGAAGGACTGAAAACTGAGCAGAAAAAGCATAGACGTTAGATCACCCAAAGCAGCTGTTCTGGAAAACTGGGATGAGGGTTCCAGGACCATACAATGCAGAACTGCATTTTTGTGAAGTGGTTTCCATGTGACAAAAAGAGAAAATTATAAATACAATCATGTAAAGAATATTAATCTTGCAAAGAAAGACACTGTCTCTACAGTGATACATGAACTCTAATCACAAATTAGTAGTAGTAGTAGTAGTGGTAGTAGTAGACTTAACAGAGCTCTAAAAGGCAAGATTGAGTTTATTTGGTGATTTTGCTTCAGGTCTCAGAAACAGCAGGGAGATGAGATTGTCTGCAGAAAGCATTCAAATTACCAAAATCTGTAATTTTTAAAAATTTTCTTTGTTAAATGAAAAGTCATTTGCTCTTGTAGAAAATTATTTCTGCTGTTTTCATCCTAAACTCCTCAAAATGTTGAAAGAGAAACCAAGACTCTTGTGGCAATGTTTACAAACCAACACATCCTCATACCTTTTGTTGCACTGGAAATGGACCCCAGTTTCCTATGGCACTTCCCTGTTCAAATTACTCTCTTGAGTGATTATGTATTTCCAAAGCACTCAACCCTGTCCCTGTTTAATAATTTGACTTTCCTGCATTTTTGCAGGGGTTTTGTTGTTTGGGCTTTTTGTTTTGTTTGTGGTAGTATTGTTTTGGGGGGCCTTGTATGGTTTTGAGTTTTTGGTGTGGTGTTGGTTGGTTGGGTTTTTTTTTTAAGTTGGGGGTCTAGAAACACACCAAGGTCTATATCCATCTGTCTTTCAATGTTCATGTGCAAAAGTCCTATCAGGAACCTGGAAACCTACACAGTGTTGTAATATACAAGTAGAACCTTTAAAAAATTGAATTTTTTTGCTCTGTGAGATTACATTTTGATGGGTGACAAGTAGTAGACTCTCAAGAAAGAATACAGAGCTGGCATTTAATAAATCCAACAGTCTAGAAATAATTTCTTTTTCTCAATGACAACACTAAAGAAGAAGGAAACCAGGCGGTTTCCATGGAATTAATAACTGGATCACAAAGATTTCACTGACTGACTTCTAGAGAGCAGATGAAGGGTCTGATGCTGATGCCCACCATGGTGACCCCACCACTTGCTACTGGTTGGCAGCAGCTGAACTCTCAAGGACTCTGAAGGCTGATGGGCTTTACATTAACTGACTTTAGATGGGATGCTTAGAAAATTTTGCTGTTGTTCTCCTCACAACCCAAAACAACAATTGGGTTGTTTTTTTCTAATAAAATGGATTCTAAATTTCTCTGCATAATTTCCAGTTTTATTAAGTGAAATTAATTGCTGTTCAATCTCAGCTCTTGCTATGGCACAACTTTTCGGGTACCAGAGGTATAGAAAATGCCAGACATTTGTTTTAATGACAGGAAAGTGATACCAAGAAGTCACGTGGTGTTTCAGAAATGCAGTTGTTTTTCATGAATGAGTTTCAGGCTTTAATACCATTTTGAGCTGCCTGGAATTATTCTGCTGAAGACTATTTGGCCAAAACAATTTGATAATTCAGATAAAACACAACAGTACTTTGTCAAGGCTAAAAAAATAACAAGGAAAAGTAACAGGCTGAACTTGATACAAAGCCTCCAGAGTCAATGGAAGCACTCTGTACTTCATGCTACAGATAGCATAACCTGATATAAGGATCTGTTTCACAATTTCTTAGAGTCACAGAATCACAGAAAGGTTTGGGTTGGAAAGGACCTTAAAGACCATCTAGTTCCACCCTTCTGCCATGCACAGGGATGTCACACACTACATTTGTAGCTCCTCAACTCGTTGGACTAACTTGCAAGAACAGCATAACCCAGGGAGGCAAGTATCATAAAACTAAACATAAAATGGGATAAGAAAACACAATTTTCATTCTGTTTCCTGCTTTATTCAGATTGCCTTATATATGGATTTCATGAACATTTTATAACATTCATTACTTAAAGGTATCAGTGGTACCCATTCCAGTTACAGCCCGCAATCAGTTAGAATTATATTTAATAAATTCAAAATATTAGAAAACTATGTGAATATCCACTGTAAAATACATATATTGGAGGAAAAAGGGATCACCCTGACTACATTCTTAACTAATCATTAAGATTTGTCACTAAATACATATTTTGCAACCTGACATATTTAATTTGACTAACTCTGCTCGGTTTTAATGAGCTTTCATAAGAGCATAGGGAAATTGAACTGTCACAATTTAGAGACATTTTTATTTCTCTGCTTGTGTGGTTGAAGTCCCTATTCTCAGCAGTGCTTTTGCTCTTTTATTTTTATATTTCCTAAATACTTCATTCTTTTAAAAGTAATCCATTTCTTTATCATCCCTTTTTGAGCTCAGGCATGCTGCAGACAGTTGAGTGACGAAGATGACGTGGATTGGAGGTGTTTAGCTTTGTAATTTCATCCTTGAATTTTGTGATTACTAACAGGACAACTTTTTTAATTTGCTCTTTTGTCTCGATTCCCCTGGCTGACAATCTGCTCTGTGAGCTAGGCTTTTTAATCAATCACCTAGATAATCAAATGTCACTGGCTATCTGCTCCGTGTAATTACTTTTGCAATTAAAAATCAACCTCAAGTTGCCTCATCTAATTAGAGGGATGGGCAGATTTTCATCGAGATTGATTTTTTAATAAATATTGACTTAAAATGCCATAATCTCATCATATTCTTTCGTTTTCTTTGTACCAAAAATCAAACAAATGGAAGAATTAACAAGCAGAAAGATTCACGGGACTTCAAAGGCTTTTGCTAGTTGAGACATACAAAATTGTGCTATACAGAAGCCTAGCTTATCTCAGTCTAATAACACTCAAAAGCTCCTACCTTTTATTAGAAAAAGAACAAAGCAGTTGCACCATTATATATTTCACTTTCTGAAGTAGTCCAAATTAAATGAATAAACTCTATACTTATAATTATCTGGCATGCATATGACAAAAATATTGCATAGGTTTTACTGAAGTACCATGTATTTCAAAAGTAATTAACTTCAAATAAATAATAATATTGAGAATTCCTGTTTCTCCAACACATCTGTCAAGATGTGGTTTTATTTTTTTTCCTAAAAAGCAGTTAATTTGAGGATGATCTTTATCCCTTTGCGTCAATAAGACTACAACATCCACTATTTTACTGATCACCAGGAAAATAAGGTTTGTGGCAAATAGCTGTGTAGAAAAGTAGAGGCAATATCCTAGAAAGAACTGAAAGATCTGACTTTTATACTTAGTAAAGGAGAATGTTTTTGAATCTATGAAAATATTGATAGAACAGCAAAGCAGCCTGGAAGGCATCACCAGGAATAGAGCCTACCTGCTTTTTCTTATTTCTACCATGGAGTTGTTGTCTGCCTGACCTTGAACACTATGAACTCATTGAATCTCAGGAGGATGTCTCAAGAGCAGCAGTAGCAGGCCCTAATGGTGCCAAGACCAACACTGCAGTTGAGGAAACCCAAGTCCATGTGCCTGCAGGAGCCGTAATCTCCCTGGGGCTCCTGGGCTGTTAGAGCAGCACATCTCCCTTCCTGCAGCTGCAGAGCCAAGCTAGGCAGGCAGGACAGCTTCCCACCTCCTTCCCACCCCCTGTGGGAACTGTTAGTACTTGGGGCAGACACTTTTGTCAAAGGGATGCAGAAATTTTGCCTGTCTTGTTATCACCGTGCTTGGTGTCGCATTTTGACACTTTTCTGGAACACACCCAACCTTGTTTAAGAATACAAAGATACAGATGGCAAGACAAAACTGCACAGTGACTCATCCATGAACACAGGAGAAAATTTGTGTCTGTCAACAGTAGATGAACGTTCCATCATATTTGCTAAAAGAAGCCAGTCTGCTTAATAGTTGTTGATGACCCCAAGATAAGCTCTTTAATGTATATATGTACCTCAGTCATCCAGATCTCTACAAAGCAGTTATTACCATTTTAAATGAATGAACAAACCCTGAATGTGCTGTCCTGTTCAGATTATAATGATGGAACAGGATACCACAATTACAGCTGCTGGAAGAGTATGCCCTGCTTTATTCTGCAGCCAGGCCCAGAATATGGTATTTCCACTGGAAACATCAGCAACTAAAGAGTGCTTCACAATACCTGTTGAGATATTCATTAACCTCTGATTTGCTACCAATAAGAATATATAATTTCAACAGTCATACAAGGTATTCTTCACTGTAGTACAAGGGTATGAACTACAATACATTTTTTTCAAGTGAAACACTCAAATCCTTGTTCTCTCCTGTTGAGAGTGGGCTACCCTAAACCAAGAGAACAATAACCATCAGATTCTGAAGGGGATAAAGTGGGAGGAAAGAATATAATCCAGTCCCTTTTAGATTAACTACATGAAGACCCTATTACAGCAGTGCTACCAGTCTGGTAACAATATCACAAGCACTTTACAGTGAATAACAATGCTGTGGTTGTGTCAAGCCAAACAGCACTGGCATCTATGCTGCCCATACATTGCCAATAAATTTACTTTTGTTGGCTGCAAAACCCAAATGAAAGTAATTACATCTGGGAAGAAAAAAACCCTCTGCTCAATGTCCTGAATCCTGGTATGCTGAGCATGTGCTAGCCAAACCAGTTCCCTGCCAGTGGTCTGGAATCTGCTCTGGATCAGCCACCTTGACATCACTTCCCAGCCATTCTGTCCAGAGCTCAGTTTCTGTCCCTGTAGTGACCAAAGAAAAGCAGATGCATGTGGCCCCTCTTGTCTTCTCAGCAGTCATTGAATGTCACCCTGCAGAGGCCTAAGGTAGAGGATAGAAAGGGCTGTGGACTGGAAAGAGGCATTTTGGGAGCTCTGCAAGCCATTTGGTTCTCTGTTTATTTGGGGAAAGGAATGTAGATACTAATCAGACTCTTGGGTTTAGCAGCAGATGTGAAAGTTGCATGCAAATATGCCTTCTCTCTCTTTTGCTGGCAGTATACATCCTCCACACAAAGGCCATCCATATTTACAAAGGCCTGGAATTTACATGCTCAGAAAGGATGGGCTGATAAATGTTGTGCACTCTTGATGGTAGCTGCTTCAGGACAAGAGCCTCCCACACTATTTCAGGTCCCAAAGTGAGTGGTTTGTAAATGTTTTAAATTTTTTTTAGAGAGGAATCTTGCTAACATCTTTCATTTCAGTTTAAAAAGAGAATCAAATCCTAAAACAATCGCAGCTTCACACTTGTCCCCTGACTCCCTTGCTCTTATGGAAGCTGTGCAGATCTTGCCGTGTAAACACCTGAGCTTTTTAACTGCATGCAAAATGTGCAGGAAGGACTTAATCAGAAGAAACTTTCTGAATCATCCAGAACAACAAGTCTTACAGAAACAAGATAAATGCAATTCCCTGGAAGACTTTTCAATACCTTCTTTTGTGTATCAGCATACTATCCTTTCACAAAAGTAGTATAAAAAGTAGAGTAACATTCAGGTGCATCTGAAACAGATTAGTTAGGTCCCTTTTTCTAGGGCAGTGCAGACTTCTAGAATCAAAGGTTCCATTTATTTCTAAATCCCTAAGTGGGAAAACATTCTACAAATAGACCTGCT
>VWYP01006033.1:11085-36917 GCA_013400435.1 Pycnonotus jocosus | reverse complement strand
TGTGAGTCACTTTTCAAGTATTCAAATTGTGGAAAGTTTGTTCAGATGTACAAGCCAAAAAGTATTTTTCTGTTCTTGGGCTATGTGTTACAAGCGAGTTTTTAGAGGTAATACTGAAAATTATAAAAGCTTTCATTTAGACTAAAAAGAGCTACTGCAGAAAATTCTCAAATTGATTTAGAAGGAAAGATTCTAAGAAGTGTTGTGTGAGCAAAAATTGTTTACAAAGCCCCTATATTTAGCTGATCTGAGAAACTCTAGTGCAGTTTCTTCAACCTGTTCTGTGTCACACCCCAGACATTTAGGCTGATTGCTGAAAAAGCAATAAGCTTTTTTGCACATTTAATAGGCTTCTAGAAAGCTGTCTCTAGAGGCAAGCCAGAGACACTGCCGATTTTCCTGTTACATTTCTTTTATTATCCACAGACACCTGGATGATCAGTCAGGTCTGATATAACAGCAGGCAGAGTAGGAAGTTATCGAAGAAGCAGATGTCTAAAGAGACCAAGACAGCAATGGTTCTTTTACACCCAGACTTTGATGTGGGTAAAGTTCCATTCCATCACAGAAGGGACTTTGGATAATTGATATCTTTGGGGGCATGCTAGCATACAGCACTTTCCCTCTATCCACAGTCCAACAGAAGTCGAAATAATCACTTTCCCAGGTTGCTTTCTGTCCAGCACTCAAACTCTCATTTTCCAGCTTCCTGGCAGCAAAATTAAACTTTGTATTCTTACAAATTCTGAGCTCACAGCACCAACTGAGTTCAGTGTTCTCAGTGTAAATACAACTGATAGTAATAGCTGTGGGACTTCTTATTATTTGCACTCTCTTAACATCAATCTTCAGCCAAACTCCTGTTCTGTGCAAACACAGAAGTGTAAAATGGTTCCTAGTCCCAGGGTCATGTACTTTACAGGGTTAGCAAGAAGCAATGAAGCCTGAAAGAAACTTTTTCTTTCATGGCTAATTTGCTACATATAGGCAAACCACCTAGTTTACTATTAGTTGCAGTAATTCATCTAAGACAGATTCCTTTTTTCACAGTCCTTTTTTCACTAAGCTATATGTGAAAACAGAATCCATAAGAATTGATATGGCACCAATTGCTATTCCCAAACTACAGAAAACTACTGTTTCAAAATATTTTTCAGTTTTAAATGTCTTTTTAACATATGTGAAAGACTTGGGGGCTGGATTTTTTTCTTGATTTAATTTGATTTGATTTGATTATGTAGGAAGACAGTCATCAGATATATATGCTGGGGAACCTTGGTCAGCAGTCAGCCGAAAATCCACTTGAAGAAACTGAAAGAATCTCTAAGTCATCTATTCCAAAGAGATACATAATAGCCTCAGAACAAGTAATATAAAATTTTAGATTATTTGATGGATGAAAATCAAAACTCTTTGTATCTTCTCCAGAGGAAAAATACACCAGTGCAAAACAAGTAATCTATTAGAGAAAGGACTATATAGTGCTCGATCTTTCACATAACTAGGACAACCATCTAACAGTAGCATTTCAGGCTTTTGACGGCATCAGGACTAGTATCTTTTTATGACTTACACCACACATACAGTGTCTTAATGGTTGATTTTAGCTTTATGTGTCACCATCATCACACTTTTTTGTGAACTGGGAGTTGCTCTTTCCTAATTCATAAGATAAGTTGCATTACTTGGAGAACCTTTCAATGCTACCGTAGTTTTAAGGGAATCTGTTTGTCTTTGTAGTTCTGTGATGAATTTGAATGATATTATTTTGACCAGTATCTTGCTGTCCACTGAAAGGAAGTCCTAAGAAGTCAGTTCCTCCTTTCCAGTCAGCTGGGCTGAATGGCACCAACTATTCACAGGATTCAAAGCATAAAAACATTATATTTATAATTATTAGGCAATTGACATATTTAGCTATTAACAAAGCTTTCATCCTACCTTAGCTTCTGCTTGCCTGCTAATGACAAAATTTACAAGTAATGAGTCTAGTAGTGACAGAACAGAAATCCCTTCTAAAGCTAATTAAAAAGATCATTAAATTTGATGTTTTCAGGACAGAAATTAAGACAAATTTAAAAAACTTATTGTCTCTTTTACAGTAAACTTTGATGTTATTCATTTCAGATGCTTTTCCTTATTTTTCTTCTCTAAATTTCCACTAGTTCTGTGGTCATTACAAGTACACTTCTACTTTTTTTTTCAGTGTTATGGCAATTTTTATTTCCCACTTGCTTTGCTGAAATTTGTTTCTTCTGCATGGTTAGAAACAGTTGCACTGGCTAAGTCACTATTACACAGTTTATAGGAGTTCACTGTAAACATCTGGAGTCATAGTTTTCCCTCTGGGATCTCCTTTTCTCTTTCATTCCTCACGTAGTTGTCTAGGATTTCAGTTCTGGATTTCCTTAATTTTCTACTGCTAATGAAGTACTTGCAAACTAACAAAGGGAGCAACAGACCAAAGTACAGAAAAGGTGCTTAGCAATAGTCATTGCTCTTCATCAGTTTCCCCATGTGTCTCCTTGTAAAATATGTCTCCTTGAATCTACTGATAGAAAAAAATTATGACTTAGTATATTCTGTGTTTTTGCTGTTTATTTTTCTCCTCCCATCCACCCTTTCACAAGGACTCATTAAGCTGTTTCCTACTAGCATGTCCACAATTTGTCTCTCAATATACCTACATATTGTCTCTTGATAAATCCAAATGGGAATATATGGTATTGAGGTGAAGAATTAGAGGGAATCAGTAAAGAAAAATAGTTGGAGATTCCAGTGAAATGAGAAGCTCCTTTACTTGAGGTCACTAAATCACTTATTTACTTGCCTGACCAAAACATAATTTTCTTAATAACATGCCTCACCTAACCTAGAATGTAACTTACAATATTATACCACAGTGAAAATGCTTCTTTATATGGCAACATAAATATAAAACTCTAATGCTCTGGAACTAGAAGAAAAGATGAATAAAAAATTATAAGACAGCTAACCCATACAGCATGATATTATTTTATTACTACTTTTTTTGATATTATGTCCAAATAAAAATGCATAAACTTCAGGTGTATCTTCTATTTCTAAAGTGTTATACACAACCACAAGAGTAGACAAACAACAACAACAACAACAACAACAGCAATAAAAAAAAAACACACACACACAAAAAAAAAAAACAAACCACACCCCCAAAAAACAAAAAACCCATTACTTAGTTTCTTCAGATATCATACATTTGTCAAAGCAGAACATAAACTTGGCTAAATCTGTATCTGAATCAAAATTTCAGACTCTACTGAATTGCAAACTCTCAAGTGATGAATCCTGATTCCTGACCTAAATCAGCCCTCAGACTTTCCAGTTCAGCTACCACTAGATTTTATTAACTCACATTTCACTTTTCATCCTAAGTGCAGAAATAAGAGAGAAAAGTGATTCTGCTAACTAGATTCACACATACCACAGGTTCTGTTATAGAAGATTCCTCATTTTACAGCCTTAATTTACAAACAGTGTTTTTTTCTGTTCTCACCTGCTCATCTGACACGTGAGAAAATACTCCCCCAGTCCTGAGGAATATTGTAAGGAGCTACTCTTTTCAGAGCATAACCAAACTCTGTGAGGGACTGTGTTAAAAGTCACCTTGGAGATGTGCAATAGAAGCTGGAGCATATCACAAAAATGACATTTTCTTAAAAAGAAAGGTCATCTGTTCTATTGACTCCAGGTAAAAATAGCAGAGTCAGCCAGCATTGCTCTTGTACAGCATTTTCATGTCCTCACAGCCTAGAGAAGCCAACTGCAGAATTCAAAATTTAAGTTCTGAATTAATCCCATTTTCCAAACAGACATGCTGTTACTTTAAAATCTGTGGTTCTCTCCATTAACATTTCTGTTGTATAACACATGGCAGTGAATTTTCTGGGCCACTGAACAAGTGTGAGATGTGACAACTGAGAGAAGAGCAAGGGTTGAGAACATGAGTGGCTCAGTTATCATAAATGTAAGTAAGCAGTATGTGCAAAGGCAAAAAATCCTTTTTGCTGCATAAAACAGCACTTGAAGGGAAACATAAACACATCAGCACTTTATACTTTGTGCATTAGACAAAACAAAAATACCACAAAATTCTGCTGAGACTCAGAAAAGGGGCATAATTTACCACCATTACATTCACTTAGGCTTCACGAGCTGCAGATTTTGACCTCCTTTCTGACACATGGTTTTACATTGGCCAGATACATACTAATCTTTTACAGGGAAGTGCAATTAAATTAAGAATAGATCTCTTTACCATTCAAATAGTCACACTGCCTCTTTTTAGTTGCTTTAACTGTTGTGCTTCTCTTTTCTGACATTTCAGTTTATAATTCACACTGCGTCAGGTTTCTAATGGCAATTTCATTGTAATACATAAAAGGGTGTAAACAGATTTTAACAAGGTGTGAGCCTAACAGTCAATTCTGGCATGAGTCAATTGGGCTGATGTCAGTAGAATCAGAATTACAGTGGTATTACTGAAAGAAAAATTTCATCCAAATTAATTTTTAGACAGGTTGCCAATAACCATAAAATAGAATCATAGAGTCATTAAAGTTGAGAAAGATCTCCAAGATCATCGAGTCCAACCTTTGACCAAACAACAGCTTAAACTGAACCATAGCACTGAGTGCAACATCCAGGCGTTTCTTGAACACTTCCAGGGATGGTGAGTCCACCATTTTCCTGGGCAAACTGTTCTCATGTCCAACATGAGCCTTCCCTGCCACAGCTTGAACCCCATTCCCTCTTGTCCTTGCCTGGGAGAAGGGGCCAAATCTTTGTTTAAATCTACTATCTTTAAATTAGTTTTACTATTAGTTTGAGCCAAATTTATTTTTTCATAGTGTGTGAAAGTCAGAACCACTGGTTTTTAGCTGTTTTATAAACTGAAAAGAGAAAATTAAGCTCTTCATTTATCCCTAGGCAGCACTGATTTTCCAGCACAAAGCATGAATATGTCCATAGTGATCTGAAACCTCTCTGTTCAAATGAGCTGACTATATTGGAATACAGGTCCTTCAGCTGGTACCTATGAAACTACAGGCCACTATAGCTATACTCCATAATGTATTTGTAATGGCTGGAAAACATTGAAAACTTGCATTATGACTTCTGTCTTACACAATACAATTTAATTTCTATATACCGAATTTGTGTGAGGACATGTTTAACCTGCCTGAGTGCTTTTCTAAGGTAATTTTGAAAAATCTACTAGTATTCCATTGGTACTGTTTCATGTGGAAGTTGCTTTGAACAGTGAATTGTTCTGTAAGTGTTTTCAGAGAATGCAGTCATGAAACATTAGAGCTAAAATACAAGGCATCTTATGCAGCTACTTGAATATAGATTTACATTAGTCAATTACACAAAGCCACTTGGCATGATCTTTTCCAAAACAAGAATCAGAAGACAGGTCAGCTCTTAAAAGACACTAATTGGCACAGGATGATTTTACAGTCTGGCTAATAATCCAAGATATGTGATCATACACCCATAAAGAAAGGTCAAGAGATCTGTGTTTGACTTGGCATTTGTATATTGGATTATAAACTGATCTCAAGCAAATTACTTCCCTGCACTGAAAGACGAATTACAATATGCAAAATTGAATTCTTGATGTTTTCTTGCTTCTTAAATTTAACATGTCTGGCCCAAAAGTGATGGGTAGCAGTGGAAATAATAATGTCCATTCCTATGTACCCCATTTTGTCATGGATTCAATTTTGATTTATTAACTATGGTTTAGACTAATCTAATCTGAATGATGTTGGAGGTAACAGCAAGAAAAAGATACATAAATATCATGAACATCACTTATTACATTTACTGCAATTACTATTCTAAAACAAATCCCCCTATTTATTTACCTATTGTTTCTGTTATATTTAACTTTAACAGATCTATAACTCTCCTCTCCTTTCCTTTCCCTGCTTTAGATTATAATATTAATAAAAGCGTCTGTGAAATATTGTTCCCATTTTTAAGTTGTACTTCTGTTCTTAAGAAAACCCCAAAACTCCTCTTATTTTTCAGCAAAGTAATCAGCTGCATTCTTTTGATTTACTATAATTCTTGGGGTTTTAATTTTTTTTAATACTACCTGTTCGTTTCTCTTCTGGGTAAAAGTACACACCCAAAATATTTTCCTTTTAGTTTCTGTTTTGATTATTACTGATACTTTGTTGGGTAGGAAACTTGATAGACTATGTCATGAATTAATGAATACACATTTTTTTCTTTTTAAAGATGACAAATTATTGGCTTAAAGAGGTAGAGTCGACCAATAGCTACTGAAACCAGATGTGCAGACCACATGATTATAGCAGGAATGTTATAGGCAGTACAGAGACCATGGAGCACTACATTAATCATTATCACACCTCTATCTACAGATGGTCAAGGTTTCTATAAACTTTTAAAGAGATTTCAAAGAAGAACTGAAGAATAAAGAAATGTTTTTCCACACATGATGGAAAATGTAATGGTGAAAAATTAAACACGCTTGCATTTAAGCAGGTCAGCTGATGGGACACTGTTGGGAATTAATGTGGTTGTTGCAAATGTGAAATAATCAGTAGGGCTGGCACATTTAAACTTCTGTTTTCTACTCCTTGCCCTTTTTTATCCTTGTGGAGTAAACTATATCTAACTTTTCATAAACCTTTCTTTTCTTGTCTTTAAATCAGCCCCTAGGCATTTGTGTTACTGATGCAGGCAAATTTCCAGAACCCCGAGCTTCTGCTACAACTAGGTCTTTTACTTTGATCTTCAAATTGTTTTGTCTAAGCCCAACTAGAATCTAGACTCCTCTGGGCAAGAATTCTGTACAAAACACACAGCTGAGACTCGGGAAACATTAGCATCTTTTGTAAAATAACTTTCACAGCCCAAATATACAAAATATGAACAGCTCAGATATAACATATAAACTAATATCTCAATTGACATGATGAAAATGTGGAATTTAGAAATGTAGGAAAAATCCTGGTAATTTTTTTAAATTATTATTTATGAAAGAAAACCCCAACACACACAAAGAAACAAACACACACACACACACAGTTCCAATTATATTTTTGGAAAGTAGGAAGAGGAATGAAGAGGTCATTAGTTTCCATCTTCTTGTTTTCTTACGCCAAGATTTTTACCTTCTGTGCCAAAGACCTTGCTAATTCATTCCTAATTATAACATTTGTGTTAACTTCCATATGTAACAATATTAATAACCAGTTGATGATGTTTGGCTCCTGCCTCAGAATCTTTTATTCTTTCCTATCACCTGGTCCAAAATCTCATCTGTTGTCCTGTTTCTCATTATTACAAGCCCTTTCCCTTCCTATGTGAAGAATTGGACAACTTTCTTCCCATTTGAAATCCTGCAGACTTGGTTAGGGAAATTTAGTTATACAGTGTGAATCCTGACCTCACACACTGCAGCTAAGATTTCATCTGCTGCAATTTGTCAGGTGAGATTTCAAGAGCCTAAACAGAGGCAGCTAGTTCCATCTGAGACATCCAAGTGTCTGAGACATCTTCACCAAACTGACATACGATGTAAAACCTTGAGGGAAGTTTTGCTGTCCTAGACAAGCAGCTGGAAGTCACAAAATTTCCTGGAGCTACAAAAGTGATACTATAAAACCTGCTCTACCAATGCACACACGCTCACAAAGTGAGAATCAAACATGATTCTGATACTAAAGGCAACAAGAGGCAAAGTTACATTAAAAATGTGTTTCTGAATGTCTTTTTTATAATTTGAAGGTAAGAAGTACAACTGTGTGATATAGATATGTCTACACTAGCCTAAGGAAATTAGAAATAAGCATCAGTATGTTATAATACCTTTAAATCAGAGGATGTTGAACCTTTTTTCATTTCAATTTTTGAAAACTTAATTAGTCAATCAATCTTTATCTGGCTATGCAGTTTTTCATCAACTTACTTATTTTTCAAATGTCTCCGATTTCATTTCAGTCAGGAGAGTTACTTTCTCACATCTTTTACTAAACTGAAGTCCAGAATATTTCTGCACTCATTTTATTCTAAACACAGGAGTCCAAATGATTTTATTTATGCAACTGCATAAAGTTAAACACATGTAAACATCTTTCTAGAATCAGGACATATTTTACAGGTAATGAACTGACAGAGAACTAGGTAAAGGAAAAAATATTTCTGCAAAATAATGATTTGATTATTTATTTCCTTTTTGCACTGGATACTTAGACATGTCTAAGAATATTTTTTTGCTATTAAATAAACCTTTTCTGATCTTTAATCACCAGCTTTTGTCTGTTGTGATCTGGAAATTATTTCTATTTTACTCTAGAGCAATACATGTACAGTAAAGGAGAATTTAGTTAGAAATGCAAAATAGTTTCAGCAATTTATAAGGAAGAATCAAATATATCATATCAACCTATGTTGTTTACAATATTATAAGAAAAAAAACTCCAGTGTAATTTTAATCTTGTTTTGGCAAAAGATTAATTAATCAACCTTAACTTTAGGTGTCCTTTAGCAGCCTTGGCATCCAACCTTGAGGTATTTGGGTTATTGCTTGGACATCCCAAACCCAATTGTTTTAGATATGAGTTAAATAAGTAAACATTTTTTGAGCTGGTAGTGTCAAAGCCAAAAGTGAGACTTATATCAACATGTTTGCTCCATAATGGTAACAATGTGGTCAAGTGAAAATAGAAAATTAGCTGTGCAAAGTGAAGTGACTGACATGACAATATTTTGGGCAAAAACATAAGTCAAAGTTAGCAATACTCAGTCTCCTCCAGGAAGACCATTTTTCTACACCCAAATCGATTTGAGTCTGCTTCTGTACCATGGTGAATTGACAGTAATTATTCTGAAGTCAGGTGTAAAAATAATATGTAAAAGAGATAATGACTCAAATATACAATACATTTAAATCTCTTTACTTAATCGTCTTGAGGTCAGATTATGCTTAATTTTCTAGGGTGAGCAGTACTAGAAGGGCAAGAGATAAGTTTACTTTTTCAGGCTTAGCTTCAGGCTACCCATTGGAGCAGTTAGAAATCTCAACCTCTGTGGTGATGCACAGCTGTATGGCATTAGACTAATCAAGCTGCAAATGAGCACAGACCAATTATCTAGTTCCTCCTTCTTGACCTAGGGTCAAAACAATTAAAACCATCTAAGGAGATCTAGTAAATTTATGCAAAATGAATGCCACAGAAAGGCACATCTCATGCTCTGCCGTCTCCCTACTTGCTTCTGCGATCTCACCCTACATGCATAGGAATTGATTTCTCGAGTACAAATTAAGCTTATTTGTTCTGGATATTTTTTGTTTCGATGATTGGTTTGGCTTTGGAGGTTTTTTGGGGTTGTGCTGGAACTTGTCTGATTTTTGGTTGGTTGGGTTTTTTTTGTGATGAGAATTTAATTAAATAAGTAGTTTATCTCTAATCTGTATGTGTTTTCTATGGGTGTCTCTCACTTGAACTACATATCTGACTTGTATCATAAACTTTGTAGTACTAAATTTGCTGGAAGCGTTTTGTATCACCTGCAAATTAGATGTATTTTATATCTCAGCAACTGCTGTGCATTAGCAATGGTTTCACGTTTTAGTAAAAGTCAGCAAAAATATCTGCTGTCTTGTTCTGTTACTGTGGTAACTAATTCTTAGTACTATAACCAAACTAGTGAAATAAAGAATTTTCAAAGAAAAACAGCTTTTACTCCAGAAACATAAAGTTTCAAAGTGACAGAGCTTTTATTGTCAATATCTTTTTTTTCTGAATGTATATAATCTGACAATTTTTAACATTGTAATCTAACAAAGATCTCTTTCTATTTTACAAATATCTAGAAACTGCTTCCTTCTTTTGTGACTGACCAATAACCACCCCCCAAAAGGATGAAGGGTCAATAGAAATAGGCAAATATGATTGTTGTAGTTTAGGAATGGACATAAATCATGGAATCACAGAATTCACTAGTTTGGAAACAAGCTTTGAGATCATTGAGTCCAACCTATGACCTAACACCACCTTATCAACTAAACCATGGCACTGGGTGCCATGTCTAATCCCTTTTTCAACATCTCCAGGAAGGGTAATTTCACCACCTACCTGGCCAGCCCATTCCAATGGCCTATCACTATGTCTGTGAAGAATTTTTTCCCTAATGTTCAGCCTAAACTACTCCTGGTACAGCTTAATATTGTTTCCTCTTGTCCTTTTACTGGTTGCCTGTGAAGCCCATGGGCCCTCCATGGGATGCTCCCACAAGCCCTGAAGGAGCTGACAGATGTCATTGCCAGGCCATTTTCAGTAATCTTTGATCCATCATGGCAACAGCAGGAAGGGCTCAAAGACTGGAGGAAAGCAGCTCAGATTTTAAAGGAGAGCAAGAACAAGACCCCAGGGAATTACCTGCCAGCCTCACCTGGTGATGGGGAGCTGGGACTGCTTAGCCTAGAGAAGAAAAGGCTCAAAGAGGGCTTAATTAATGTACATAAATAACTGAAAGGAAGCTGCAGAGAGGACAGAGCAAATTCCTTTCACTGATGTTCAGTAAGAAGACAAGAGACAATGGGCACAAACAGAAACACAGAAGTTTTGTCCTGAACATCAGGAAACACTTTTGTAAGGGTGACTAAGCACTGGCACATGTTGCTCAGAGAAGTTATGGGATCTCCATCCTTAGAGATATTCAAAAGCTACCTGGACATGTCCCTGGACACCTGCCTCTAGGTGTCTATGCTCAGGCAGGGGCACAGAGCAGATGACCTCCAGAGAACCCTTCCAATTTCAAACAGTCTGTGAATCACATTGGTGTTGGGACTGAATTGTATATTGCAATTACTGTATTTTATAAAGTGCAACTTAAATTTATATTCTATTCTTTGCATGTTTGGTACCACTCCACTAAATCAAACACCTCATGTAATACAAAATATCTTAAATTAGATACATTTACTATTAAATTTTGTACCTTTCCTGTATGGAATATCTAAAATAACCTCATTAATGAGTATTGGAATCTGATATCTTGTCATAAAGATCACTAACAATACTTCATACAAGCAGAAACCATTAATGTTACTGTAAATATTAGGTATGCAAAAAGTTAATTCTATATGGAAGAATTAAATAGTCTGTAAAACAAAAAATTTGGTAGTACTGGATTTTATTTTCCTATGCTGGGTCTGAAATGTGCTTTAATTATCAAGATTATATTTCTTCTACTATACTTCAATACTAAGGGAGGCTCTTTAAAGCAGAAACTAGAACATTTGCTCTTTTGATCACATTTGATTTTTTAAATTACAGACAGCTTGACAAGTCCATGTGTTTATTTCCTGTCTAAACTCTCAAAAATACTGAAACAACTGTAGACTTATAATAACTAATTTCAACTTCTGAATTGGTAATAATTTCAGAAATCAACTCCCTTTTATCTCCTATTTTATGTCTTTGCTAGAAGCCCAGTGTCACCCACAATTCTTTCCAAGATAGATTTAACTGTGGGGAAAAGTGACGGTGGCATGACTTTTTTTTCCCCTTTATTTTACCTTAAATTTTCCAGCAGTATTAGCTTTAAAATATATGTGGCATATATATTTTAGAGAGAAATGGAACTTTTGTCAAAACCTATCCTACCTGTTTAGCTTCCAACAACCCCAGGGAGGATCATCCACTAGGAGTAAACTAGGTTCCTTGGATGTCCAACCCATAAAAGATTTTAGTTTTTCTTTTTCTTTGATGCAGCATATTACATCTTTTTTTTTTTTTTTTCTTTTTCTTTTTTCTTTTTTCCTTTTTTTTCCCTTTTTTTTTTTTTTTCCCAGAGCAATAACAGCACATTTTTCATTTATTTTTCCCAGGCAATGATATGGCATTTAATATATCCAGTTAATTTGTACTGATGAATACCTAGTTAAGGTAAAACTATTTTTCAAAGGAAGGTATGGGCATAAACATTGAAAACTATTTCATTAAGTCAGTGACCTTTCTAAAATGAATTCCTGTTGATAAAACTGGATACCACCTCAAGGCAGAAAGAAGGGAAGTAGAATTTATATGTGTGTTGCTTTTCAAGATTGATATCCAGGAAGAAAACTAGAGGGACAGCTGACATTAAAAGCATAAGAAAATATGCATAACAGTTCTTCTAGTTCTGAGGACTGCAAAATATACATTTTTATTTGATTTAAATTGGAAACAATAGCAAGTTCCCAGTGTCTGATTGATTTTAATTTAATGCCTAGTAACAATAGAGATTAACACTGTAATTTTATCTAAAAATTTTGCATTTATGCAAGCATGAAACTAATGCACTTTCAAACCTCTTTCAATGTAAGGAAAAATATATATTAGAGTAAAGCACAGAAAGTAGCAAGCATGTTAACTATTTTTTCCTTTTACTCCATAATTGAATAGTTTAATTGCCCAATGAATCTGCAGATCCTAAGCAGGCTTCTACCAGTTGTCCTCCAGATTATCATCAGAGCCTCCAGGGAAAATAATCATTGCAGTAATGACAACTTTTAAGGTAAACAGTGTTTCTATTAAATCAAAACATCAGCATTTGGGTAGACTAGAATCTCATTTATTTACATCAATAAAATATGCACCTTAGGACATGCTAGGTCACAGTTGAGTAATGTATTGCATTTTCCAGTGTTTTTAGAAAGAATGAATAATGACAGTGGAAAGGCTTGGATTCATTAAAGAAAAACAAATTTTGGAGCTGTGCAGGTCTTTATTTAGAAGGAGCTTATGATGTGAGCTGACAGTTGCTTTGTTTAAACAAGTGTCATAACTTTAGCTCGCTGACCAAATTTTCTGAAATCAAATAGGACAATATTTCTGCACACACACTGGGTAAATGATAGCATCAACAGGATAACTGTATCAGACTGATGTGGAGTGAAAGTCTAAAGTAAATAATCTTCTTTTGAAAGGAATGGCACCATTTGACTTAATCTAAACTTTTGCCAAAGATAAGGTGCAAACAGGAGGGCTGAAATTTATACACCAAATCTCTGGGTTATCCCTTAAATTATAGTTTTATTCTCTAACCCTTTCTTGTGCTCCAAATCATATTTATTCTTGCACTGGGTTTGGCAAACTGGCTGGGTTTTGGTAGCCAGAGGCTACAGAGGTGGCTTTTGTGAGAAGCTGTCAGAATCTTCCTCCATGTCCAGCAGAGCCATGTCCACTGCCAGCCAGCTCCAAGACAGACGTGCTGCTGGACGAGGCTGGGTTAATCAAAAATGGTGGTAATCCTTTTGTGATAACATATTTAAGGAAAAAAAAAAGAAAGAAAAAAAAAAGAAAAAAAAACTATTTTGAAGATGTATTTGTGGCCAGAGAAGAGAGGGGTGAGAATGAGAGATGAACAGTTCTGCAGACACCAGAGTTAGTGGAGAAGGAGAGGGAGGATGTGCTCCAGGTGCCTGAGCTGAGATTCCTTGACAGCATGTGGTGAAGACCGTGGTGAAGAAGTTTGTTCCCCTGCAGGACATGGAGGACCACAGGGATGCAGAAATCCACCTATAGCCTCTGGAGGAGACCCACACTGGAGCAGGTGGATGCCTGAGAAGAGGCTCTGAACCCATGGGAAACCCACAGCAGAGCAGGGTCCTGCAGAGACCTGTGATCTGTGGAGAGAGGAATTCACACTGGAGCAGATTTCCTGGTAGATGTTCCAACCCTGTGTGGGGCCACACTGGAGCAGCCTGTTCTTGAAGGAGTGTACCTCATGGAAGAGTGTCCCACATTGGAGTAGGGGAAGGACTCCTCTCCCTGAACAATGGCAGAAACCTGTAATGAACTGACCATAACCCCCATTCCCCATTCCCCTGCACCACTGAGGGGTAACAGGGAGATCTGGGAAGGAGTGAGGGTGGGGGTAAGGTGCTTTTGAAGTCTTATTTTACTTCTTATTATCCTGCTATGATTTTTTTTAGTAATAAATTCAATTAATATCTTTGAGTCTGTTTTGCCTGTGGTAGTATTTGGTGAATGATCTCTATCCATCCTTACTTCAACTCATGAAGCCTTCATAATATATTCTCTTCTCTATGCAGCTGAGGAGTAGAATGATACTTTTGGTGGATGTCTGGCATCCATCCTGGGTCAACCCTACAGTTCTCAAAATCATACTACTGATTTCTTAGGCATTCAATGATCTATGCAGTGATACCTAATGCAAGTCTGTCTTCTGCTTTCTTTTTCTATAGACAATGTTTATTGCTTTTCATTGGAATCCAAATCTGACTCCCAGGGTATAGTTTTTCCTTGTTACAAATCACTATTTTCCTAAAACAGATTATAAAGCATTATGGAAAAGGCAGAGACTGAGAAAGGGATTTTAGGACTAGGAACAGAATGAAAATAAATTAAATTACAAGCTATCTCAATATCAGATTTGCTTGGGAATTTTTAGGAAAAAATGGTATAGATTTAGAGGACAAAATAAAGGCTGCTGTCTCTCTCTGGAAAAAGTATCTGTCAAAAGTTAATTGTGATTATTGCTTCCCCAATGCTTCAAATAATTCAAAGTCCTCCAATGCTATCAATGCTCTCAAAGTGAGTTTTCCACCAATAAATGAACTTTCTTCTATGCCAGCACTGTTTGTTATCCAGCATAGTAATTTTCCTTTCTGCTTCTTTACACAGAGGATGTATTTGTAGAGAGTAGCTGTATTCTGTCGCAGGCACCACTCAGCTTTTCTAGCCAACCCACCCTCTCTCGTGACTGAGTGATTCTGAGTGTTACTGTATGCATCAGTGAACAAAGATTTGTATCAAAAGGCTTACTTTGGAATAGGGAGTGCTATGACTTCCTGCCCTATGCTGGATTAGGAAGCAGGACTGATCAACTCTGGCAGTCTGCCATACTCCCAGGATGCCTAGATTATCCATGAAGGTCTATGATGCTGCTTTGAGCCACAAAACCTTTGAACTTTATTCTGTTCTACCTTGTATAATATGATACTTTAACTTAAGACTTTTCCATTCTTATTTTTTATAATTTCTTGTGGGCTCAATATTTTTGAGCCTGAGAATTGCTAGTCCTTCCCAAGATAAACTTTTCAATAGTTCTCCTTTTCCCAAAACAATTCTGTATAGATAACTATTTTTTCACATAACATTTCTAAGTAAACTTTTTTTTTTTTTTCCTATAACAACCTCTCTCCCAGGTGTTGTTTGCTATTTCTGTTACTTGGCCAGTGGAGAGAGGTGTCAATTCTATGGACCAATAATGTGCCTTTTTTAGCGCACCATGTTATAAAAAGGCTGAATGAATTGTAAATAAAGCCTTCTGATTCTCTTCTGCCTGCTGACTGGAGTCAAGCATCTTTATTTCGTGTCCTATTGTGACATTCCCCTATTAGTGGAAGTACTTTATCTGTGGACTTTGAATCAACACACCTAATTCACAACTGCTCCAAAATTAAGAATCAATGCAGATTTTTTCCTCTTAGCTGATCAGAATGTGGTTTCTAACAGGCATAATTGCTAAAAGTCACTTATGTCACTTAAATCTTGGTTTGTTTTAAAATTTGAAAGCAGATCATAAATACACAGTATTCATGCCACATTTCCCTGGTCAATACACTGTATTCATAACCTGTTATTGAACATTATTTTATTTACACTGCAGGGGAGAAAAAAAACAGACAGAAACAAATAATAGTGATTCTCTATAATTTTTCACTGCTTTCTGTTTAGTTTAAGATGCACACTGTTCTTTCTTTTCTTTTAATATTTATTATCTCTGTTTACAAAATCATAAACTTATGCTTCCCAGGCAGTAAGGTCTCAGTAACCTTTTAGCATAAAAAGTTGTCCTTTTTTCGAGAAAGTCTTGCTGTTTCTTCCCCTGAATAGGAAAACCTCAGTCAAATATGTTGGCTATTCCTCCACAAGATTGGAAAAAATAAGTAATACAAAAAATAAAGGAACTAAGATTAAGGATGGCTTCATCCTTTTCATATTCTTAGTTTCTTCCTCTGCTTTCTTGTACTGCTTTGAAATCTTTCATATCAAAGCTAGCAGCCAAAACAATCTTTTCTTCTGCTAGTTCAAAAATATTCTCTTTCTCTGGAGGGCATTCTACTCCTGTGGACAGGATACAGCATTACAGTTATCTTGGCTGGGCTACCCTCAAAGAATTGACTGTTTGCTGTTTGTTTTCGTCTTCCTTGTGTACTCAAGCTTTAGTGTTCTCCTTGCATCGTCAAGCTGGCCACCACTGCCTATTTTTCCGATTCTACAGATTGCTTTCCTACTTTGAGTGTTTTCCCTTAATGGCTATGTGGGCATACTCTTTCCTCAAACCTTTGTATGTGAATATCCTAAAAGCCCTACATATGTACTTTCATCTCTAACAACTGAATGGCAGATAATTAAACTTTAATTAAAAAGAAATCGAGCCATCAAAGTGTTTATATATCTTGCTTAATGCTAGAAGGGACTCATTGGAATGGTAAATTCTTGGAACAGGCTTAAAGAGGAATTGCCCACGTTTGTTTGCTTTTAGTCTAATCTGATTCAGGAGAGATCAAAAACTACAGTGTCTCATAAGCTAGACCAAACATTCCTCTGAAATATCCTCCCAGAGTTATCATAAGATAAAGAAAACAAATGTACTTTCCTGTGTCTTCCAAAAGAGACCACCTGAAAGTAGCACCTGTTGGGTCATTCTGGTCAGTAAACGAGATGTGCTTTTAAAAAATTCCTTTGCAGAAAGTTGGGGAAAAAAAAAAAAAAAAAAAGATGCAAGGAGCAGATGTTGTCAGCTCAGTGATCCCATATGCTTCCTCTTGTCTCCGTGAGTTGAAGATCCTGGTTAAGACTGCATTTTGCACTCCACTGCACTCATCTGAGTCAATCCTACCCAGAAAAGGTAAGCTGGTGAGTTGTGACATAATAAGAGCATAAAGAGCACTTCTAGCACCATGGAACACTGATGTAAAGATCAAAGTTCTAATATCTCAAATTTTGAACCATAGTTCACAGTTCTTATCTCTGATAAACTCAATTTTCTTGTTATTAAGTTAACAAAAATATATTTTCCATAATTATTTTCTTTAATAACCCTTAGTCCTCTACAGCCAGACTGTATTTATACAGGCCCTTATTTCCTTCCTACATGGTGTCTGTCTGAGACTCTTGCCAAGATTCTGCCTACAGAGATTCCTCCACATTCTGTCTCTAAATCAAATAAGTCTTAACCTGGCAGAAAAAGCATAAAGTACAGCTCTTGAGTTTGAACTGAGCCTTAAAATTAAATTTGTCTGTACCAACCCAGAAACAGCTGTGCAAGAAGCTGGTTTAAACAAGCCTACTTCTGTAACTGCTTTATCCTACATTGCCTCCTCCATCTGCAGTACAAATCCACTCTCTCTACATATGGTATTCTAAAATCCTTTCCCTAAAATTATATAAGCAAGGCAATATGTCCAAGTCTTTATTATCTAGACAGAAGTATCATACCCATAAAAGATTCCTTCAACAAATCATATTAGAATATTGAAGAACAATTTAGACCATTAAAATTAAAAGTACAAAAGTCTTCTAGCAAGTTCGGCTTGAAAACACCATACCTGTTACAAAAATCTTTAAGGTATATGATTCTTTGCAAATAATTAGGACAAGAAGTAATATCTTTATTCTTCCATGAAAATTCAGGATGAAACAAAAATGAAATTATAAAATTTACTCAGTTTGATGCCTAAAGATTTTTAGCTTTTTATGTATTTTCATATACTTGCAGCTTTGTAGACTGTAAATGCATAGTTATAACTTGTAGTACTTTTCCTGTCTTTTCCCACCTTTTCCGATAGTTTAACAAACCCTTACTAATCAATTCTTGAAACAGTTTAGTCTTGCCCTTAGGCTAGCAAGGACATTTTGTTTTGCAGTATATATTGTAGACACAAAAAAGTATAGGCCTAAGAGATCAATGGAGAGGGCTTCATTGGGGCAGAGCCCAGGGGAAAACTACCTAACCTTCTAATTGGATAATATTTGATAGATATACTAATTAACTAACCTTTTAAAAATTGTAGAAACATGGTATATCATGTATGCATATCACCATGTTGTGCACCTCGAAGGCTTTCAATTAAAGATTTGCTTTTATATTATCATTTTAACCCTGTTTGGAAAGATTTTGTGTTTTATTCCAGGCAACAAGATAACTAAGTTTGCCAAATCATTTTTTAAAAAGAGAGCCATTTTAAAAAATTTCCTTCCTTTCCAAATCTATAAAAATATATTATTTTCATTTTTTATTGAATCAGAAATTTTAAAAAACTTACAAATATTTGTACCTTCTTTTATTTATGCTTTTAAAAATCCTGAAAACTGATCATAAGATTTAATTAAAATAAAACATAACCTCAACATTTCAGAATAAAAGAATAGCTCTAGAAATTAGAAATTGAGCTCTACTCAGGCCAAATTCATCTCTTCTAGTGTCTTTTTGCCTTAGGAAAAAAAAAGCTACTAATTTTTTAAATTCCTGAGATCTTCCACAGATGAAAGCCAGAATTCCAGAATTGAGCAAATCAGTATTGTTGAATTACGTATTTGATATTTCATGTCTTAAAAGGCTTGATCTAATAAGCAGCAGCTACTACTACTGACAACTTGAAAAAATATTTCTTAGATGTTTCTAAATCCAATTTTTTTTTTCCCAAACCTTCTCATTCAGTTAGCCAATTCAGGAAAACCTTGTAAGTAAAACAAATAAAAAGCAAGGTGAATGAATTAATCCTAGGCTGCAACAAAAGGAGCAGGGCTAGCAGGTCAAGGGAGNCATCTCTTCTAGTGTCTTTTTGCCTTAGGAAAAAAAAAGCTACTAATTTTTTAAATTCCTGAGATCTTCCACAGATGAAAGCCAGAATTCCAGAATTGAGCAAATCAGTATTGTTGAATTACGTATTTGATATTTCATGTCTTAAAAGGCTTGATCTAATAAGCAGCAGCTACTACTACTGACAACTTGAAAAAATATTTCTTAGATGTTTCTAAATCCAATTTTTTTTTTCCCAAACCTTCTCATTCAGTTAGCCAATTCAGGAAAACCTTGTAAGTAAAACAAATAAAAAGCAAGGTGAATGAATTAATCCTAGGCTGCAACAAAAGGAGCAGGGCTAGCAGGTCAAGGGAGGGGATTCTGCCCTTCTGCTCTGTCCTTGTGAGACCCAAACCTGGGGCACTGCATTCAGCAAAAAATCCTCATCACAGAAAGGACATTGACCTGTCAGAGACTGTCTAGAGGAGGGATGCAGTAATGATCAGGGGAAGGGAACACCTCTCCCATGATGGCAGGTTGAGACAGTTGGGGTTGTTCAAACTGGAGAAGAGATGCAGGGAGATCTCAAAGCAGCCTTCCAGTATTTGGAAGGGTTCTATCAGAAAGTAGGATTATTCCCCTTAATCTGTAGTTGTGATTGAAGGTCTTGAAGATTCAATATAGAAATTCCTTCTAGTACCTAAAGGAGGACTTCAAGAAAAATGAAGACAAACATTTTAGCAGTACCTCTTGCAACAGGACAGGAGGTAATGGCTTTAAACTAAAAGAGACAATTTAGATTAGATGTAAGGAAAAAGGTTTCTTACAATGAGAGAGAGGAAACACTGGAACAGGTTGCCCAGATGTAGTAGATTTCCCAGTCCTTGGAAGCTAGTAAGGTTGGATTGGGTGAGGCTCTGTGCAACCTGATCTAGTGGAAGATATCCTTGCTCATTGTATAAGGTTTGGACTGGATGGCCTTTAAAGGTCCCTTTCAACCCAAACCTTTCTATGATTCTATGTGCTCAAGAAATAGACGTGTATGTGTCTGAATACTACAATTGAAACTTAGGACAATATGTGATCAGGATTCTTTTTCCCCAAAATACAATCAGATAATGACCTGGATTATATAGGAACTTGTAACAATTTTATAGGCACTTATTTTATGGCATCTCAAGCACTTGCTTTCAGTTTTAGGAAAAAATACTTATTAATTTTGCTTGATATATATTTTTTGTGTTTTTCACAAAGCTGTATTTTCAGTTTCCTATTCTAGCCTCAACTGTTTAACCCTTTCAATATTGCATGACAAGGAGGTGATCAATTACATTTAAAATTTAAAAACAACTAAACAGAATGTTGTTATTTCACATTTTGTGAGATATTTTTCAGAACAAAAAAATTAAGACAATTACTATTTCATTTATTTCTATTTATCAAAGAAGTGTAATGCAATTGAATGTGACATTATGAAAATTTCAAACCTCTGCAAAAGAGATACTAAAAAAACCTATGACCTAGTAAAGAGGAAGAGGAAGGGAAGTAAATACAAGCAGATAGTTTCAAAATCAGTTGTATGAAAAGATCTTTGAAAATTTAAGGCAAAAATAAGAAGCTATGTCTTTAGAGTGCAATACTTTTTATTCACTTTTCAAATTCTAATTTTTATCAGCAAGAAAGTTGATAGCAGGTCTTCAGTATAAACAAGCCTATTAAAAATCACACATGAATTTTAATCATATTGTGAGCAAAAATGGTCACTGTTAAGTAACAACTTTAAAACACTCAGAAAAAAACACAGATGGCTCATGTTATATCTCTATTTACAGGTCTAAAAATTTAATTTCATTAGCTGCTATAAGGTACTCCAGATTTTCTACTCCCATTTCATTCCCCTGGAATTTCCTTGACATGCTTTTCATTTTCTTTCCTGCAGGACACGAAGACCTGCAGCATCTAAAACTTAGTTAATATATTCACAGCATGTCTACAGCTGTGCTTCTGCATTGCTGTCCATCCTATGGGACAACCCCAAGACCATCCCTAATGTATACATATGATTAGAGAGTTTTTCTGGCCAGAAGGAAAGATCAGCTCAGCTGCTACAATGCCCACAGCACTGTGGTTTGGGGTTTCTTTTTGTTTTGTTTCAGCTTTTTTTGTTTAGTTGTTTGATTTGGTTTTTTGGGGTTGAGGATGGGTTTTTTTGTTTGTTTGTTTAAATTAATTGGGTTTTGTTGTTTTTACTTAGAGGTATTTTTTCTGTTTCAGTTTTAACCTTTCTAGCATTTCTTGATCTAAAGCAGTCTACTTTAAATAGCTTAGCTCATGAGTTGCTCATAATTAAATAGAGCTTTACACATCCCTGAAATACAGTGAACTCACAAGAGGCTGCTTTGCACCCTATGTTGTTCTGCCTTACACATTGGAAGCCATGTTATGAAGAATATATCTTGAGCTTAAGACTGTCTTCCAGAATAGACACTGGTATTGTACTGTGCATTTGGCATTTACAGAAACAAGGACTATTAAAAAACATTCCTTGTTCTTCATAAATATTCACTATTTATTCAATATTCAATATTCATCTAACAATACTGCCAGCCAGAAAGACCACATTCCCAGGGATATTGGGCTTGGAAAATATGTGCCTAATGCATCATTTTAGGGCACCAACACCTTTCAAATCTGGAACACCTATGGAGACTGGGAACTCAACAGTAACACCAAGATTCAGTTAGGGTCAGAGTTCAGCTAGCCACAGAGCCTACAGCTCCAGTAACACTGGCACTAGAAAAGGAATGCCATGAGAATCAGCAGGGTAACCATCAATGCTGCATCCATATTTTTCCATTTTAGGCCACTCACTGTAATGGGGACCTCACCCACAGTGTCATAATTCCATTATGGCTAGGATTAGTTGGGGTTCAGAGGGTCATTGAGCCTACACGTCCAGCAACAGTAGGGCTGGAATACACATGCAGAAAAATAGTGAAAGGACACCAACAGTGCTGCATCCACACCTTTCTAATCTGGAACACCTCCTCACAGCAGGGAACTTGGAACAGAGCCCAGACTTATTTATGATTAGGGTTATGGTTTTGAGAGCCAGAAATTCCACAATCCCAGGGAAACTGGGGCTGGAAAATATGTGCCCAGTGTGTCATTTCATGGCACCAATGTTGCTGCCTTCACACCTTTCATATCTAGGACACCCATGGAGACTGGGAGCTCAACAGTATTGCATTAAGGGTAGGTTAGAGTTCAGCTGGACACAGAGCCCAAAGGTCCTGGGATACTGCTACTGGAAAAGACATGCCAAGAGGATTACAGCAAGACATCTACATGGCTGCCTCAACATCTGTCTGATCTGGGCCACTCAAGTTGATGGAGACCTCAGGTATGGTGCTGAGATTCTATTCTGATTAGGGTTAGGGCTCAGAGAACCAGAGAGCCTGCAGCCACACAGCTTTTTTCTGCTCCAAGTCCATCCAGCCACCGCAAACTTTTGTTCTTGGTTTCTGTATATGACTATAGCATTCCAGTGCAATTCCACCTATTTCACACTGCTTGGTATTTACATATATGAGAAGAGACCCCCTTCTCATATATGTAAATAACTGGAAAACTCATAATAGGATTCATATAGGTCTTGTCCTCTCAGTTTTGACACCCCACCATACCCCTCTTGTCAGCGTTAGTGAGCAAATTAAACCATAGCTGATTACTAAGTATCATACTCCTATTTGACTTAATGAATATCAGCACATTCATCCATTCACCTAATCTATCAAATTAAATAATTCAGACATGATGAATTGAAAGTAGCCTAATCAATGGAGTCAAAGAAGAAAGGACACCCTCTTCTCAATGTCAAACTGCTGAGAGCAGAAAAATCTCTGTTGTGAAAAGTGTCTGCTCTCTGTTTATCAATTGAGATGCCTAGTTTTGGATCAAATAACCACCAGAATGCATGCAAACCAAATTATTGGCCTTTTCACCCAACATCACCTGAAATTAAACTTGAGTTAATAAAATGCTTTTGTTACAGATCTAAAAGGCAAATTCTATTTTCAGTGCCCCGCTGCCCAATTTACTTGACTGTGAAAAAGATTCATGCTGCTGAAACTTCTTGTGCAGTCTTGACTAGCATGTACGTGTCTACATATGCAAATTGGATCAAAAGATAGGGAAAGGATAACTGGTGAATCCCATTCAGCCCACTGCAATTGCAAGTAAAAAACAGAAAGAGATTTGATCCAAATAAGTTGACAGAATATTGAAATCGTATGTTACCACATACCACAGCCAAAGAAAGCGTAGCACCTCTGAGGTAATCTACCCAAAATTTGAGCCTCAGTTATTTTATACATACAATGTCTTAAATTACAGGGACAGTCCTTGCCTGATCTGCTTTTCCTGTGTTTTAATTCTAAAATCCACCTTAGGCCTCCTTTCAAAGTCTTAGGATAATCTAAAATTGTGGAAAGAGTGAACAAAGAAAATCATCTCAAGATCAGTCTGTCTGTCCTCCGTGCTGATCAGTGTACAGATAGAAGGCATGGGATAAAAGTGAGAAGAAGTGGGCGGGAAAGAAGGATCATGTGGTTTATCTCCCAGTCTTTTGTTTCTGAGAAGTATAAGAATTCTTCAATCAGGGAAGGATTAATCCTGGAGAAGGATTAATTTAATAAAACTAGTGTTGCATAGTACTTGTTCTGAAATGTCTCTCATATTACCAATTTATTTACCATGTTGCTGTTAAAGATCCTGACACCACATTCCTCTGTAGCCACATGATTCAACAGAATCAGTAAAAAACCTGAAACTCTAGTTATTGGATTGGTGCCTATTTTGAAATACCTAAACAATGCAAATTGAGTAATTGATTATCTTCAAAATGTAAAGACCCAGTTGAATGAAAAGATTCTGTTCTTATAGCATTTATCTGATCCTCTTTAACTTATCTCAGTAGCTCAGTGGTGACCTGTTCTGTTATTAAAGTCACATATTGAAGCACATAAATGTTTACCTTTTCTGAGTTCTCAGGCAAGACTGACTAACATTTTTCAATGAGCTAATCAGAACTTTAAACCATCTCTAGCTAATTTAATAGTAAGAACCAAAACTTCACATTAAATGTAAACATTAATCAATTTTATGGTAATAAAGTCTTACCAGTAAATTGGCACTTAAGGCTTTTATTTCATTTACTCTGTCTGTGATTATATTGTGTATATTCAGACTATGAAGATATCAAATAAACCTATGAATTCCAAATCATATGAATAAAAGTCTCTGCATTAATATAACATATCAGCATTCAAAGCCAACCACAAAATGTCTCATTCTGATGTCTAAAGATCTTGAAATTCCACTTTACCTGTAATGCAATTACAGAAAATCACACATACTCAAAAGAAAGCAAATACTAGCATCCAGACTCCAAAAGCCACTTAAGTACCTGACTTCAAGCAAATTAAGCAGGTATTAGGTATTTGCATACATTTGTAGATCTAGGACTAAACTGCTTTCAGTTCTATTCTGCCAATGAAATTAAGAGTAAGAGTGTGTTCTGAACCTTGTGCTATAATCACAGCTATTGTCACAGGAAAAATTTCTGCCTGAAAGAAGGGGTTGAATTTTACCAATGGTATCAGTCCTGAAGAGAGAGCAAAAAGAGCAAAATCAGAAGGCAATTATTGAACCATCTGATGAAATTGGCAGGAGGGTGAGAAGGAAGAGGGACAGATGAAAGTGCCACCAGTTTGTTACTCTCAGCACCCACAGGAAATCTGGTGTACTTGGCTGCAGCAAACATGCCTTGGCCCACCCTGGTTTGCTACCTCTCCTTCTTACCCAGCAACCTACCAGGCACTGCAGGAGAGCTGCTGAGGTGAAAATGGAAAGAAGCAGTGGTTTTGCAGGATGGCTGAAAAGATACAACTGCTTCCACAAGGGACAAGGCTTTCTTGGAGGAGGAGGATGTGCTGCTGCTTGTATAGCTAGACTGCCTCTGCTGGAAACAAAGGAGTGTCTGTTCTCACTGAAAGGCATGCTCTACCCTGGGCAAGGGACCCAGTCCCTCAACCCAGCCACTCCATCCCCACGCTGCCAAAGTGAAGGATAAATGGAAATGGTGGTACCATCCAGGCACATATTTGTGGTGAATTGAACAAAGAATGAACTTTAAGTTAGAAAGAAATAGAAAGCTGCTGAAGTCAAAAGGTAACAAACCAGATTTCCATTAGCACAATACAGCACAGACTTGAAAGTTCTGACTGTGCTAGTCAAACATTTTATGTGCAGTGGTCAGCTGGAAACACGACCATGCCATGTTGCTGCACCTCTATTTAGAGCCCCCAGCTTTAGAGAAATTTTATATCTGTGATCCCAGCTGCCTACCTACATTCATAATTTGGTGCCTTTTTCACTAAAATCAACTGCCTTGATAAATGAAACAAGATGTTAAATTTGAGCTTGGCAGCTTAGGGTTCTAAAGACATCAGCTATCACGTATTACTTTTGTTCCATGCTGGCCTGGTGAATTACCTGGTAATCACATTTTTTTCAAATATTTATCCCACAAGGAAAAAACTTCATCCTCATCATCAATAAAGAGAGCTAATGGTGACAAATTAGTCAATGTGGCAAGTACAATACTCTTTCAGAGTATCGTTCTATTTTGTGCCTCTTTCTAGCACAAAGCTATTATGTTCTAATCTACAAGTCCTGTGAAGGCTATTATAAAAAACACCCTTGTGCAACTCATCGTACTGTAACAACTTCAGTGCCTTAGATAAACTGTTTCTAAAGATTCTGTTGTTGGATTTCTCTCTGCAGGAGCTTTGAAAACATGATTTATCAGCATTTCATATTAGCAATCTTGAGGGTGTCCTGTGAACCAAAAAAACCCCAGACACCTACATTTAGCCTGACTTTTGGAATTGCAGCTTATGAGTGTTCTTCCATTCATTAAATAT
>VWYP01006033.1:0-11064 GCA_013400435.1 Pycnonotus jocosus | reverse complement strand
ACTCAGTGTTCCACCCTATGGCTCCATAATTCACGATTGCTGTTTATTTACAGTGATCTCATGGATTCAAGCAAATATATAAATTGTCATTTTCAGGATTCTTATTTCAAACAGACTTGTTTCTGTAGGACTTCGATGTTTTAACCTCAGGCCATATGCAGTATGTCACTGACAATAAAATTTTATCTATTCCTTTTGACAAGTTAGGCAGTATTGGCACAGTACTATGGAGGAAAAGAAGTTAATGTTATTGTTGAAAAATAAAAATTCAGGATGTGTAACTATAGCAGCTTTGATATGTTACATAACCATTTGACAACCACAACAAACCTGAGCAGATAATTTTTGAACATTTCTAAAATAACTTACAGTTATCCACATTAATAATAAGTTACACTTTCATAATAAAACTCCTCTTCATTGGAATCTATTGTGCCAGATAATTACAAACAATGATAGTCTTTTTTATATGGATTTAAAAATATTTACTTTTGCTGTTATTTTAAATCATGTGTTTATCTCAAAGCAAACTAACATATATAACATGACATATCAGTTTAGTCATGTTTGTCAACCAAACAGTGATGTTGGATTTATTAATATGAAAGTTGACTTTTATTATTGTCAACTCTTATTTTAGGACATGCCTTTCCCAGTAATTCTACAGCATAACATTACTTTTTAATTTAGTTGAGCATTTGTTGTTTTGATCTTGTCCATCTCCAAGCCTTTATAATGTTTCTAACTAGAAGTTTGAGGAATATTCAAAATTGCATTAAATAATTTTCTAAATTGTTCACAAAATCTATAATCCACATTGCTGTTATGCAAAAATTTGGGAGAATATTTCTTAAAGCTTGTCAAGAGTACAGTAAAATATTCAACCACATATAGAGGACAATATGAAAACTTGAAGAAAAATTAATTGTTTTGAATGTGAACTGCAGACAGAGAATTAAATTGACTATTATTTAAGTGGTATTTATTTAATTACCTAAGATCTTTGCTTCAGCTGATTTAAAACACATTTAAAAATCAGATCTGAATCCCCTTTGTAAATGTTTTCAGGGAGCAAGATTTTTTATCCCAGTGAGAGCCGTCATGGATATGGATACACTAACACTATTCAAATAAAACTCCTGAGAATCACACAATGGCCCCCTGCTAATAAGTGTAGCACAATTGCATTTGTTTTGAAGTTCTTTTGTGTTAATTATTATAACATTATGAAACTGAGCCCGGGGAATGATTATTCAGGCATTTTTATCACTGACAGCTGGATGCTAATGTGGATTATTTTTATATTGCCCAACTGTATTTGAACAAATTAAGCTGCAACAGTGTCTGTATTTTGAATATCTTTATAAAATAGTTGTCCTTTTCCATTACTTTTTTTTTTTAATGTTGCCCAGCCACAAGTATTACCATATTCTGAAAGAAGCTCCAACATAAATAATGAAGGTGCAAAAACTTTGGTCAAACTGACTTTCATTGTATGCATGTATAGAAAAAAATTTACTTTTACATCACTATCCATCTGTAAAGACATGCATTAATTTGCACTTAACATTTTCATATCCTGAAATTTAAAAATTTTTAAAGGCGAATCTTACAGATTTGATCCTGTAAATATTTATGTGCTTAACTAAGGAGAACAGAGTTAAAAGTCATTATAAGGTACATTGCTCAGATCATCACAGTTCTTATTCTGAAGAAGCTGAATTTAGTTTTCTATAGATTTTTTATGACTTTTTTGAAAGCATAGTTTTCACTAAACTAAATCATCACACTGGAGAAGAGGCTGTATTTTCTATACAGCAACAGAAGCACAGACTTCATTGCAGATCAAATATCCACAAATTCATTCAGCTCTTCATCTTTGAATTTTAACATAACCTTGTTGTTTGCATTTGTTAAGATCACTCAACTTTCACAGTATTATTTTCCATTCTTCTTTTATTGAAAAGGTTCAAAAATAGCAAGGCATTATATTTTTCTGCTGGCAGATTGTGATACATGGAGTGTAATCCAGAATTATATCAACTAGAACATTCTTTTGTGAAGAAATCTTAGAGGTGACTGCCATGTTATAAGGAAATAAAAAAAAAAAGAACTCTGCTGTTTCAGCACACAGATTGCCATCAGGCATTACTTTATGCCTTGCTTCTGACAGACCAGGATATTACAAACCTATGTAAAACCAAGAAAACTATGAGCCTTGGACCACTCACCAGTTTCCATGAATATATACCCTGGATTCATATCTGGTAAAGAAATTGAGCATTCTGGTGGCTTCCCAGGTGACCAGAGATGTCTCCACAACTGAAGTAGAATTTTTCTGACTCAGCATAGGCAACGTCACTTATGGACTTCTGGATTCTCCATCAAAATCTGCCTAATTTCTCCTTCTGGTGCAGCTTTGAGGAAGGGCAGCAGAGGACTAAAGAGTGGTGAAAGGAAAGCAGTGCCATGCTTAGGTCTTGCAGCAAGTAGTGTGAACATGCTACAGGAAGGATTAATATCCAAAAGTCTTAGCTGTACCTTAATTCTATTTCAACATAACCTCTCTGTTCAGATGAACTGGTCATGGCAAGCCAGCTGAGCAATGTAGATTTGAGGAATATTTGGGATCAGCTTTCTCAGAGAAACACACCTGTATTCTCTCCTGGAATTCCTCCATGTCTGCATGGATGTCCAAGCCTTGTTGAAATCTACTTGTTTAGGCGATCCATTCAAAAACCAATAGATCTATTTTAAGAAAATTTAAAAGTTGTGATATTATTATGTTGTTGCACCTAAGGCTGGACAGTAACACATCTACTGAATTCTTATAAATAAAATATATTCATGAAAAAAAACAGAAAAACCCCACCAAATTCACAACTTTTTAAAAAAGTTAACACTTGTTCCTGGTTTTTTATTCTTCATTGTAAAACATAACCATACCATATTCATTATTGTATTGAGACTACAAACTTGATCAGTAAGTCTTTTGCACCAAAATTACATTTCTACCATTACATTATACTGCCTTCAGTTGGGAAAAGTTAGCAAAAATATGGACTGGAATAGTCTGGTGCTTACTCTTTAACACAGCTTCACTGCCTGAAGATGCATAAGTGTCTTTTCTGCCTGTAAAGAATTCTCTAAATATTTCTAGTTCCCAATGGAAGCACTGATAAATAAGTTATCATCACAAAATTATGGACAATATCAATATTGTTACTTACATGTAAGTACTAAAATGGTTTCCATGCTTAATGAGAAATAAGATATGAAAAACAAAATTCTAACTCTGAAGCAAGACCTTCTTCTGAATTAATCACTTGTTGCTGTCACACATAACTGTCAAATCTAGTCATAGCCATGAGGTACCACCTTCAACACTAGCACAAATTTATGAGACACTATACTCATAACAAATGCCACAAGAGAAGTGTCAGAAAATTCATGTTTCCAAAATGTCAATCTAAATCACAAAATGTAGAGAGGAGGGAAAAGAGCATTCATGTGCAGCTATGATCAGTAAATAAGACAGACAATAATGCAGAGAAATGCCATTTCATGAGCTTTAATGATTTTTCCTGTAGGTTTTCTTTGTAAGTTATGTTTTGGTTTAGTTTGGTCTTGATGTTAGAAAACAAAAAGCATAATTCCAAAAGAAATATTTTCAAAATTGTGAATGTGTTTGAATTTGCTAGAAAAATAGATTTATTACCTTCTTTTCCCTTCCCTTGCCCTTTGTAACATTATTTTGTCAGAGAAAGTCTCCATAAAACTTCATTTAAATTACAATTTTCATTCTCATTTCATCTGTAAGTCTCAGTGCAACCTCAAAGTGGCTATGAGATTGGCTATGTTATATTGCATTTTTTATTATTTGGCATTCTCCAAAGAATTTCCATGTGTAAATGATCATAACAGAAACAGCAGCCTTTTTTATATATACAATTTTTCTTTTTTAGGCCGTGGAATTATTTAGAAGATTATCTTAAACCAATATATTTATGATAGCAAATTTTATTTGGAGATTATATGAAGGATCCATCAGTGAGCTGTTGCTGTTTTGCATCTCTCTGACACAGCGAAGCAGCTGTAAATTCTCTGCCCTGGTTGGATTTGCAGCTGCTTTTTGCTGCCATCATGACACAAAGCAGCAAGACTGTCCTGGTGAATCTGGTCTGTAGCTGATATCCCTTAGATTAGATATATATCTTTGCATATCACTGCTCAGGACTCTGGAAATTTAGTTTATGGATCATAATGAGAAGAACAGGACAGACAGACTGACAAGCTGGCTGGCTAGCTTTGTTAAGGAGGGATACAGATGCAGTTCAAAGTCTTTAGGCCAGGCATTCCTCACGTATTTCTCAAGAATTTATTTACTACATCTGTAGCATTGCAGAAAGATATGATTTCTCATTGCCGTGCTAAATCCTTGACTTCCAGAGCTTTAGATTAGAACTTGACTAAATAAACAGCACATTCTACTTTTTTTTCTGTGAGAATACTGGGTTTTTTTCTTTTAAAACCAGAACTGCTGTTCTGCTATAAAACTATCTTAGTTTTATTTATTCCATCTGTTAAAAATGATAGCTTTCTCAGAATAAATCTAATCAGAATACCCAGATTTTCATCAATGTTGCTGTGCTCATTGAACTCAGAAGTATCAGCTTGCCCTAAGCATTTCGGAGCTCAGGAGAGGAAGGTGACCTGCCTCAAGCATTCACACAATGATTCAAAACTCACCAATCCTCTTTGATTACTTCCAGCTGCACCTCCAGTCCTGCTTGAAGCACTTCTGGGCTCTGTCAGGAAGAAGAGGTTATCCTTGTATGTCTCCAAAGTAAGCTGTACTATCCTCTCTAAGACAGAAGAGCAAATGGTTTCCATGGTATGTGGGTCAACCAACTTAGTATAAAAGTCTGTCCATTTCTTTTTCTCAGAATTAATCAAAAGTCTTTTTAGTGGAGCCAGGCAAAATAAGAGATAACACTCATTGTAGCTCTTTAACTGTTTTTCTCTTGTACTTAAAACAATCTTTCAGAAATATCAATATGATAAGTCTTGTTCTGGCCTACTAAATATAAAAATGAAGTATTCCAGACATAACTATAATAAATATACAAATAAAACTATTACTTGAAACCAGATAATGCTTCTATATAATTACTTCTTCTTTTTGCTTGTACTTTGAACAGCAGAACTGATTAATTCAGCAAAGAAAATAGAAAAAAAAAAACCACCAAAAAAACCAACCCAACAACAACAACAAAAAACCAAAACGCTTAACTCATTCTAGCTCTGAAATATCAGATTTTTTTAAACAAATTTATTTTATTTTTAAGGAGTGGAGGATTGCTCTGTTCTTTTAAAATGGAAAGGTCTATACCCATGGTAGCTATGAGTGTCTGGGTAACCACTGTATTTAGCATAGTGAAGCTACAAGATGGCCTTTGTTCGTTATGGATTGATTGTTATGCAAAATGCTCTCTACAGTGAAGGTGGGGATAATGGTCTTGTTTAGAGGCACTATATACTATTTTCATGTGAAAGTTAACCAGTGATGTAAAGCCAGGTGTTCTTATGACTAGAAAATTATATATTTTTAAGTCTGTATTGGTTTTTCTATATGGAAATTATAAGCAAACTATTCAAATAGATAGATGTAGATAGACATGGAAAACTCATACATAGAAACACACTAATTTTCAATAAAAAGTAACTCCTCCCCCCCCTCCTTTTTTTTTTTTTTTGGACCTGTTCTCATGTTTTGACTTTCTTAGGGATTAGTCCTTCCAATTTCACAAAAAGCCACTTACAGATTCCTTATTCATTTGAAAGCTTAGTCTGAGTCAATTTATATCTATGGTCAGTTTATAATGCCTGAAGATGGAGATTAGCATTAGAGAATAATCTTTCCATGAGGAATGAAATGTTCATTTTTAACATATCCCAAAATTTGTTTTTATTTTGTTCTGTCAGCATTGTAATATTTAACAAAATTCACTGAGTTACATCATTTTCTTGTTAGGGGTTTTAATTTTACTGGTGAGGGGTTTTTTTGTGATAGAAAAGGGGAATTGAGATGGTAGGATATGTGACCAATGACTGAGGAAAATCACCATAGTTGGAGCAATAAGGTTTTTAGTTCAGTTCTGTGAGATCTTTGGGTAAGAATATGGCTATCAGCAGTATTTCTCATATATGGTATGTCCTTGTGTTTCCAAAGTCAGCATCAGTAATAATAATTCTGCATGAGAAGGGATTATGCATCTATTCCACTGATGGAGTTCTGGCCCTTCTAAATCACAGAGAAATTGCCTATTCCTAAAACAGCCACCCAAGTTTTCCTTAACAGCCAGGGAACAAAGGACATGCTCAGAGGATTGTCCCTCAGAACTAATTTGGAGAAGAACTCTGCACACTTTTGATTTTTTTTCTTATTTTCCTTCTCATCTCTGGATTTTAGATTTATAGAGCTGAGGATATCTATTTTGGGTATATACATCTAAATCTGGATAGAATAATCCTTCCCTTTGGTCTCTATCTGCTGATGAGCTTACGCGGGTTGCTTTATTCATAACGTTCTTCCTGATAAAGAAAAGTTCAGTGAAAAATAAGAAGTAACCATCTTGTGGCTCTGAAAGCACAATCTGAAGACAAACAAATAGTCATCTAAAAGACTAACCCAGTTACCAGCTGCAGAGACCAGAAGGTTACTTGGTCCTACAGAAGTGCTGGTTTAGAATAGTACTCTTTACCTAAGATTTGTGTTCACACCCCGTGATGTGAAGAATAATATTTAAAGAGCTACACATATACCGTAAGCACCTTACATATTTCTAACACAACCTGTTCGGCTGCTAGTAGTAATTAACCCTGATCACCTCCCATATGATAAAAACATTGCTACTTGACAAATTAAAATAGGGCCCTTTGCTGGATCTCTAAAGAGGCACATCCTGTTGGGGTTAATTGAAGTTGTGAAAAATGGCAGGTTAACCGCTTTGCACTGTCAGAAGAAGGCTATGGCAGAAAAAAAAATTAAGGCTGAAGCATAATCTTGCTTTCGAAACAATATATTTCACATCTCTCATACCTCACTTTGCCCTGCCACTGGGCACTTGACAAGAACTCAGGGCATTGGAACAGTTTTGATGTGACTAGACTTGTTAGAAGAAAGAGTGTCGTTAGTTTACTGCATGGGATTTTTGCAGAACAGTTCGACATTGAAGGCAAATTGAAAATTATGACTTTGCAAAATAAACTAAAATATGTTGCAGCTAGATAATTACAAGTTCAGGCTGTTAACTTAGATGCTGGATTTAGCAGACCTTGGTGCAAACTGCCCAACTTGCACTTTTGTTGAGAGGCAAAAATAATTGTGTGTTCTGCAACAGTTACCATGTAATTACATGAAACTAGAGAACATATTTGATATTTATGTTCCATAATTTAAAAGCATTGACAATAACACTTGTGACTGAATAAAACAATCCCACATAGCCATGAAAACCCAGTCTAACACGTAGCAGTTTAAAGAGATAACACCATAGTAAAGAAAATAGCACAACTTTCTTCTTCTCTGTCTTTTTTTTTAAGTGGGTACTTATTCTTAAAAACATATTTCCTCTCCTCATTAAAAAGGAGAAAAGTCTATAAAACAAAAGCAAGACAGAGAGACTTCCTCCTGACTGGACATGTTGCATGTGAAGCTAAATATAGATTATCACTGAAGCAAGATAGTCAGCAAGCATCTTTTGAGCAGCATGTGGCTCTTAAGCAGTTCCAGTGCCTCCCCATGCTGGGAGAGCACCATGTGTCCGGCAGGAAGGATGCTGAAAATCTCAGCCTCCAGCTGTGGGAGGAAGCAAGTCAGCCAGCTCTGCAGAGGTCGGTGTTGCCCCATCACCCCGGGCTGTAAATGCCTGCTTGCCCAGATGCACCTCACGTTGCGCTGAGGACGTTTTGAGCACCAAAACCAGACCTTGACAAGGGATGTCTCCCTTGACATCCCTCTCCAAACTGCATGCAGCATATCTGGGGATTGTCAGCCTAATGACCATAAGGCAATCTGAAATGCACTGGAATTATAAAATAAAAGTGCTCTTGTATGATTTTGCACCAAAACTAATGCAAAAAATTTATTTTCTAATTACATCTGAAAGGAGCAAGTGTGCTAACACAACACCACAGAGCTCTTTCCATACTGTTAAGACAGCTTTCCTTGAAAAGAGACTAAGGGACTTATTTTCCTAATTTCTCAAGTTAGTCAGAAAGCAGTTGCTCATGCTTGCAACACAAACAACTTTGAGAAAATATCACGGATATTCTCCTCTGATGTTTTACATATAAATTTAAGTAAACTTAAATACTAAAAACTTTTTGTTTATGTTTATAGTAAATTACTGGTACTGCTGTAATTTAAAAAATAATTTTGGTTTCATGGAACAAGACTGTTTGTCTATGACTTCTAAAAGGAATGAATACATTAAATATTTTATGAGGCTTTTAAATGCTTGATGATAGAGATTCAGCATGGTCTATTCTCATGCTGGATGGCCAGGAACAAGAGGCCTATTTTATTGTTCCCTGTAAAACCAATGAAATGGAACCAATTGAACTATTGTCCACAGAGTCACAGGCACAGGATAATAGCGCTTTTCTGAATGGTAAGAACACAACAGAGTGCATCTCAAGAGCTTTGTTTGTATGGAGCAGACCTCTCCTCAGAATGGACTGTCTGAAGAGGCTTTGCTTAATGCACTGTTTAATAGCAGGGCTCTTCAAGGTCTCCCCACTCCATTATGACATGTTCACTGCTGCTCCTTGGATATGAGAACAGAAGCAAAACAACAGGGGAAAAAGGCTGAGTTTACTTAACCCAAATGACTTCCACTCATTTTCCAAAATGCACAAACATCTAACAATAGAAAATATTAAATCCAACATTCACAATATATGAATTTATAATTATGGGAGAAAGGAAACCTTCTACACATTAAAGGCTTGTTTATGTGGTAGAATTGATAGGATTTTCATTGTAAATTGAAATCACAGAAGCCTTGTGATGGTGAAGATGAAGGAAGTACAAATTGCAATGTAATAACAATTCTTCTGCTACAAGTCTTCAGGCGGAATATATAGATAAGGTACAAAATTGGTATAAAAATCCTTACAGCAATTTTTACTCCTTTTTTTTGACTGAACTATGTTCTTAAATGCCTTTGCAGAACTTGAGAGTGTAAATACCTCTAATAAGCATATGTAGGCACTGTTTATGCAAGCACACATTTTAATCACCTTTACAAATAATACGGTATGTTGAAATGGTAAGCATCACTAATTACATAAAAATGCTTATCATCTATGAAGTACTGGTTTGTTTTCAATAAAGAATGACCAAGGCATGGGGTAAAGGAGATGCAGAGAAACATTGCTGTAAGAGGGAATTTTGTTTTGCTTCAAACAGTCAGTCTGTTTTCACAGAGAAATCAGATTGTATTAGGTCACATGCATGTGAATTCTTTATGATGTCCAGTATCTAAATGCATTGAATCCTGAAGGCTTAATTGCAAATTATTCCAAGAGAACACTGGGATCCCAGTCTAGTCCTAATGGAGATACTGAAGCAACTAGTCAATTGCTTTCTCTTCCTGAAAGAAAGAGCAGCTGAAAAATAAAAGACAAAAGATTAAAGACAAAAGAAAAGAACATATTGTACCAGTGCCATCTGACTAAGTGGAATTGACTGCTAAGTTTAACAGATCAGAAAGTTGAAATCGTGCAGCAGTAAGTATAATATGCTGCTTTTCAAAATACTCAAGATCATAAGACTAGAAGTGCACTTTTATCTTCCACTGCAAAAGACTAGTACTATTCCTAATTAAATAATTACTCCCTAGCATCAATATTCAGAGTATATTGAAGAAAAAGCTGATGAATGTATTTGATGTAAAAATCTTCAAAAAGATATAACTTACTTTACATTATTATGTAAAGGATTATGTAAAGGATTTTACTGTCTCCTCCCATGATTATTGCTCATCTGAATAATGAAGAATGTTTATTCTGAAATAAAAAATGAAAAAAATCAGTATCTATTTTTCCTACATGAGTGGATTTCATACCCTTCCTTGACTATGATTAACTCCTCTGGATTCTGAGGTATGCATTACTCATCACCTCCCAAGTCAACAGAGAGGAGTAGCTGCCCTCTCCCATGAGGCTGCAGTAGGTTCAGTGCGTGTCTGCCTCACCCCATGAAACCTCCACTGGTGGTAGAGGGAGCTGGGAATTACACATTCTGGGTCAATTTGTTCTTCCTCTTTCTAGCTGTTTTTTCTTTTTTCCTCACCTCTCCATCCCACATAGAGATTTCTTGCCTTCACGCTTATAACTGCTCAATTTCTTTTTTCTGGTTATTATCTCTGCTTTCTCTTTTTGTGTCCTTCCTCCCACATGTTCTTCTTTATGATACCTCCAGCTCAACATAATCTTAGTCCTTTATGCTACATCTTCACATACTATCTCTACAGCAGCAGAGTTTTGTTTCAGATGAAAAGGTTTCCCCAGTAAGTTTTTCAGACTGATATTTCTCTTTTTCATATCAAAATTTCCATCAAGTGAAGTGTTAGGGAAAGTGTTTCTGTGTACAAAATCTATTTATGCAGCAATCTTAGAAGCACACTAAATCCTTTTTTTTTAATAAAAAAAGCTAGAATGCAACATAATACAAAGATAAAACTTAACAGTATCCCTTCTTGAACAGAGATTCACTTTATCCTTGGATATAAAATTATAATAGAGAAAATCAGGAGCTGAGTTTGAGAAGTCAGAAGAATGGAATCTTAAAACAGACAGTAATATTTTTCCTTTCACTTTCTGTAACAGATATTTGTATCTCTAAGACATTCGTTTGCATGTCTCCATTTATTAATTTCTGGGGGGGTTTTTTAAATGCTTCACACATGTTTTTTTTAATATAACCTTGTGTGTAAAAAAGCCATTGACATTTCAAAGAAAATATTCAATTCTCCATAAATGTGTTGTGTTTTCATT
>VWYP01006030.1:39213-96186 GCA_013400435.1 Pycnonotus jocosus | reverse complement strand
TATATATATTTATATTTTTATTGTGTATCTGCAATACTAGAAAAATAAATTTCTTGTTGCAGATCACTCAGAAGGGACATTATTGCTCTTCATGATGCCAGCAAGGATAGAAATGTGGTATCACTTTCATGAGTGAATAAAAGCAAATCACTTCTGGAACAAGATGCATTAATTGGATTCACCAAGAGTCACTCATGTTTTGGGATCTTCCTTCACTTTTGGGGGATTCCATACCTGGAAAGTACAGAAACTGTCACATCAGACAGAAGACAATTCCAGTGAATAGAATTGTATCAAATTTCTTTTTGAAGTTCAGGTTGCATCATGATGAGAAAGTTGAACTACCAGCTTATCTGGGAATTTAGGAGCACCTTGAGATCTGAAAACTGCCATCCCTAAAGCTGAATCTTGTTGGTAGCGTAGAAGAAGAATAGTTCAGTACTCCAGCCAAAAGGCAGAGACATGTTGGCTGTGTTAAGTCATTTCCGTCCAGTTGCAATTGCTTTTGAGTAGCAGATTTCAGCCCCTGCTATGATAGTAGGAAAGAAAAATCATGGCCAAAGAAAAGATCATCAACCCACATAAGTCATGTAACCTAACTGCTTCATCCATGTCAACAGCTGACCTGAAACAAGCTTAAAAACATTAGGCTCCAAAATGCTGTGAATTTCATTAATAACAGGAGATGTAGACTCCCTGAGTGAACAGGGTTCTATCCTGCATCAAGTATCATCAGCTGACTTATATGTTCTGAAATCATTGTTTGTGCAAGAAAAACAAAAAAGTAAAAATCTCATTTTTTGTTTTCATAAGAATTTTTAGTGCTGGGTATTAGAAAAGTCATGGATTGGCTTGCAAATCTACAAATTTAGAAATTCCTGAATGTAAATAGACTATGATAAATCATAGCTACAGCATTCTGCAATTATAGTAAAAGTACTCAGATTCCACAGATATTATAAGTGCTTAAGCATTATAAAAATGTAAATTGAACAAGAACAAGTATAATTTCTTCTCAATTTTGTTCTGTAATTGGATTCTGACAAAATGCATTCTAGCAAACTGATTTAAATCCTAACTCCAGTTTAGAAAATTTATTAACTAAATTCTAGGAAAAAAATTCATTTTTTGCATCTTTGGGAAAGAAAAAAAAAGGAAAAAAAAAAAGGTGTTGACAGCTTTGCTAACTTGAAAAGAAATTTTGTTTATAGAATGGTAATTTAAAATTTTACTCTAACAGAATCTATTAAAAATAAAATCAATTAAATTCTTATGAAAATACATCAGTAATGTTTATGTAATACTAATGTATTATGACAGCATTCAATTCCATGTCATATTTTCAATTTCTTGAATCTTTCCCACCTTGCTTTTTCAGCTTTACATAAAAATCTTTACACCCGCCTTCTGAGATGATTTTTTTTCCTTAAAATTTCATAACACTTTAGCTACCCTTCCTTTTTATAAATTTAGTTTTAGGTTAACTTATCCATAATTTAAAAAAGTCTGAGCTCAAGATAGGCACTGAATATGACTTAGAATTTCTGGGATATTTACAGAAAGAAAAAGACAGTAAAGAGTGTAAAATAAAGTATATATATTTTAAAGAGGTTTCTATGAGTAAACAAATTTTAAAAATGTCCTGCTGCAGGTCATATGAGCTGTTTGTCACAGCAAATACCTGTGTGATAACACAGATATTTGTGAAAATTTTCCATTGTAAGTGGCGGTTGGAATGATACCTGGCAGCTGCGATTTTAGACACTTTGCACACTTTTGGAACTCTAGAGGTAAAAAGAATGACTCTCATTTACTGGACTACTTTCCTCTAATGCCATTTTTACAGTCTAGCTTTTAAATTCATTTACAACTAGCAGTGCTTAAAGGTTGAAAGGAAGAGAAATGAGTAGTAGGCTACTTTTATATAAACCCCGCATTAGAACTTGCAAACACACCTCTCCAGCTCTCCCTCTTTCAAGATACTGACATTCCAAGAAAAACTGGCTTGGCTTGGTAAGATTCACTTTGCTGTGTGCTTAGGGAAACAGGCAATTAAGTGTGGGGCAGAGTGAATACTGCCAAAGACAGTCATTGCCTCTGAGGGTTACTGCTGTGCTGCAGTCACTTTGTTCTCTTCTGGAAAGCTCTTGGAAGTACCAGAAAAGGTAGGAAAGAAAGGAAAAACATCAGCAAGAACTTGAGAGGGAGAATTTTTAAGGAAATAGAATAAGAATGAACATTGTGTTTCTGGCAGGGAAAGAATGATATAAACTAAATGTATCAGTGGAGAATTTGTAATGTGGCATTAGACTTCTAAACTTGCTCAATATCAAGAATATTTTATTCAGAATCTCTGGGCACTTTGGCTCAAAGCTGCTCTACTGAACACACCACTCCAATTATCTGCTGGTTTCAGAGGAGGAATGAGGTTAACGCTGAGTATTTTTGAATAATCCAGCTTAGGTATTTGCAGAAGCCTGAATGTAGTCAAATGGGGTGGAATGCTAGCACAGCTAAATGTAAGTAACCTGATTAACCTGTCAACGGGGAGGTACAAAAGGGAAGGGGGAAAAAGCACTGCTGTGAAAATAGACCAAGTTTTGTGCTGAAAAAATAAAACACAAAAAAAACTGAGAAAAAGTTGCTAGAGAAAAAGCAGAAGGATAAGCTAACATCATATTAGTGATGGAAATCCAGAGATAATTGCTTTTCTTTCCTGAATTTACAATGATTATCCCTTTGATCTCCCTGCTCCCTGCTCTACAGATCTGGGCAAATTCTGTTGCAGATATCTTCAGGGTTTGCATAGACTCTGGTAAAATAATGTACTGAAAACTGTGAAGGATTCAAGGGTACAACACAGGGAATGCTGGTTAATTTGCTGTTTGGTGGCTTAAATGAGGAGACTGTCAAGAAAACCCTTCTAATATTTTACAGGTTTGGGGTTTTTTTCTTAATTTTTGGGCATTTTTCTACCTCTATAACAGGAATACAAACATATCCAGTTCAACTAAAACATCCATTTGGAATATCAAGTGCATCAATAAACGATGTGGGAAATTTCAAATCCTCTTTCATAGGGTTTTTTGAGAAAACTGAATAATAAATATAATTTTGCTGACTTAAAACTGCATTTTCCTGTTAATAAAAATATTTTTAGAAGTAAAATATATGTTCTTCTAAGAAAGCTAGATTTGGGTAATAGAATCTGCAAGTTTTTCAGATCAGTGGTTTAAGGAATCACTTCTCAATTTCTTGACTGTTTTTCAGGGGCAGTGAGTTATAGCTCTGACAGGAAGAACATCAGTATCATACAGCATTGCTGGAGAGTTTTGGGAGCATATTCTGCACTAACACCATTGATCAGAATTGCACAATCAAAATTTATTAGAACTCTATTTCACACAAAAAAAATTTGGAGACACAAAAGTGTGGTTTTTTAACTTTAAGTTTTAAACTAAATAGGGTAGAATAACTAAATTAACATTGCAAACCTTTGATTTTCTGACAACTAGTGCACTTGAAAATAGAAAATAATCTTTACCAAGAGAGAAGTTTGCTCTCCATCCTTCAGCATCGAGCTTGCTGAATTTTGCTTTGCTGGATCTAATTTTACATGTTAATTTAATCTTTGAAAATTAAATTGAGAATTAAGCAACAATGCAATAATTAAATCACTAAAAAGGAAAAGGCGTAGCAGAGTCATTATTTATCATATTCTTCTTTTCTGCTTTGTAATCTGAAATGCAATGTCCATGTTAATTTCTCTCAGTAATTTGTCCAAATACATATATTAAGCTTATTTATGTGTAGGCAAGGATTTAGAATTATTTGAAATAGAATCTGTGTGTTTTTCAAAATGCTGTGATAAAAAGTGCAAGCCAAAATATTCATGCATATTTTCTTTCTTTTTTTGCCTTTTTTTTTTTTTTCCCCACTATGTGGCCTCAAGGTTTGGGAACTACAAAATAGCATAAAGCTTTAAGACAGCATGTAAGATCATAGAAAGTTTTGTAACTTCCAGGATGATTATAAATAATTTTATGCATTGTCGGAACCCAGGGCATCTCTTTGGCTGCCCTGGAAGCTTAGGAGACCTTGACCAGACAGTCTGGGAACTGAACAAGAAGGATTTACCCCGGTACAGGGTGTTTACAACCCTGTCCAGGGGGGTGACAGGGGGGTTTTTACCCCTGTCCATGGGGGTCACAGACCATGACACAAAGCAGGGATGAATTACAAATCTCAAGAGTGTGGAACACAGTAGTTTAGCTTATCACTGAGTGAGAAATATGTAGTTTTAGGTTTTCTATAATAGAAATAGATGGAGCCAAGATGGAGATTTTGGGGCGGTTCCCTAGGTTTTTTCTTCTTCTTCTTCACCTCCATTTTCTGCTGTGACGTTAGCATAATGTGGCTTGTGGAGATTGGGCCAAGTAGGTATGGTCTGTTTGATGTGGATGGTGGACATTGGTAAAGAAATGGTAAACAATATGTTCGTAATAATCTGTATAAAAGGCGTCCTCCTCTCGGGGGACGGGCGGATTGTACCATGGCGGGTGTTCTAGACAGACCTCGCTGGGCACAGAGAGAACTATGAGATAAGGAATAATAAACAAAGTGATAGACCTTGGAGAAACTGAAGTCTGAAGCCTCTGTCTCTTTCATGCGTCTGCCCCGAAACATCCAGGAGGGCAAAAGACTCTAAACCACCAAAATAACGGAATTATTTAAATTCCACAATGCATCAAGTTTTAATTATCTCCTTCCACATAAACAGAGGTTACTGACACGGAGGCATGCTCTTCATGTGTAAGCTTTCAGTTCGTTGTTGTGAGAATGCTATCAGAGAAAATGTAGAAGGATAGAGAATACAAGTTTTGGCAAAAAAATACTGCTTATACTAAAATTCCACTTTTCAGAATTAAAACTAATTTAGCTTTGGGTTTTTTTAGACAGAATTCAATAATTCCTGGGTATTATAAATTTTTGTCTTGGACTATTGCAGGTTTCACTTATTTCACAAGAAATAATGATGGAATCCAAATTATGTCATTAATCTAATGCAAAAGTCTAGTTCAAACAAATAAACAAAAGAATCTACAGTAAGACAGCAAGAATCCTGTAAAATTTCAGTGTTTAATGACATTTAGACATGTTTTAGCAATTCACTCTTTTCTCTTAAACTCAGAGATGTGGCTCTTTGTTTTATATTGTCGCAGTGTCTCTCAAGATTTGCCCACTAAGACTCGGAATTTTGGAGTATTTTCAGCTTTTCTAGAAATGAGAATACACAAATGACAAGTGAAGTACTGCATTCAACAAACCTTCATTCTGTGTGCTCTCCTTATGCCATTAAGATGAGGCTGGAATTTCCAAGGGCAAACAACATTGTACTAAACATGATTGCTCCTTTGAGCCACAATAGCATTTCAGTAGCTTTTTGAATCACTAAAATAAAGAAAAAATACTCCAGTTTCTTGATAGTGTTTGACAAATATCTCTTGCCAACAATGGCATGAATTTCCTATATTGTGATGTGGTTTCTCAATGAGGAATATTTTTTTGTCTGATTCTCCTGTGTATCTATGTTTTATTCAAGCATTTTGCTTACAGAAATATCAACTGCAAGAAGCGTTGCAAAAATGTGGGGAAGAGGAGTCAGAAATTACAAAACAATTTGTTCAGGGACATTCAGCTCTCTCCCTTCTCAAAAGTTTCTAAATGGAGAAAAACATTGTCTTTCAGACTACTCTGTGCTTTGTTGTTGAATGTGCCCTCTTTTTGGTTTGGCCTATAGGGTCTGGCTGAGATGGAGTAATTTGCCCCACAGCAGCCTCCAGAGTGTTGTGATGTGCTTTGGTAGCTGGAAAGGTGCTGGTAACAGCCCAGTGTTGTGGCTACTGCTGAACATCACTGTCCACCCATTCATCTCACACACACCAGTGGGCTGGGAATGGGCAAGGTCTTGGGAGGGGACAGGGCATCTGACCCAAAACTAACCAAAGGGATATTCCATACCATATGACATGTGCTCAGCAGTAAAAGCTGAGTGAAAGAAAGATGATATATGTTTTTTATGGTGTCTGTCTTCCAGAGCAACCACTACATGTGCTGAAAACCAGCTTCCCAGAAAGTGGCTGGATATTGCCTGCTAATCAGAAGGAAATAAAATCTTTTGGTTTTGTTTCCTTTCACGCACGCAACCTTTGCTTTTGCTTTATTAAACTGCCTTTATCTTGACCTATGTGTGTTTTTCTCTGTCTTATTTCCTGCTCCTGTCTTCCTGTGAAGAAGGAGTGGTACAGTGGTTTGGTAGGCGCCTGCTATCTAGCCAAGGTCAATCCACCAAATTCAAGAAATTTGTAAGCATGATAATATGTCTTGGTATAATAATATCTACTTATTTAATGCATTTTTAAAGCTGTAAATGACATAAAAAACAAAATAAACCAAAACCTCGAGATTTTCAGGAATACTATTGATTAGATTCTTTCGAACTACACAGAAAATTAAAATCTGCTTCAAAAAGATCTAAAGAACTGCACTTTCCAAATGTGACACCATCAAACTGTATTTAAGCTCATTTTCTTATTAAATATTAAATATTTAAATATTATTTAAATAACTTACTGATTAAAATTGGATTTTAATGAGATTTCTTGTTGAAATCTTCATCTCAGAACAAACTGTTCTTAGCTTTCTAAGCTTTCATTACTTTCTTATTGTTTAATCCAAATAATTAATATAAATATAAATACCAAATAAAGAGACTTTTTAAAATGAAGCTTAGCTTTAAACATTAGTTAAGGCAAAATGGAAGCCTTACATTCTCTAATAAATTATAAAACATTTAGGAATTACATAAACATATTTGTATACTTTATACCTAAATGTATTTTCACTCTATCCCTGGCTGAGAAAACACAGAAATATTCCAGATATTTATTTCAGCCTGACCACTTTAATAAAACAAGCAAAATAAAACAAATATGTGTCATTTTCAAAATCCCAGGGTAATAAACATCTTAACATTCTGTACAGATGAAGGTAGTTCTGTCATGACCTCATGCTGTATGAATAAATAGATGTGAAATTACATCAGAACTAAGTTCTGAGGTAAATTATTTGTTCTTGGAATTTCAAAGTCAATGATACATGTTTGATGCAGTAATATAGAGGTAAATGGTTAGGGCTATACAAGATCCATCAAGATTTGTAATTTAATGGTCATTTTATCCTAAATGTATTTGTACATCAGAAAGTGATAGTGTGTCTGCACTGTGAGATAATTCACCTTTTTATAGTACATGAGGAATGGAGCCAAAACCTAGTATTTTTAAAGCTTTTCTTATGACTAAAGTTCTAGTACTGTTTGTTTTAGTCCTCATGACATGAAATGATATCTCAAACAAATTTACCTTCAGGACTCAATAGGTCTCTGCATGTTTAAAAGGTCTCTTGTGCTTGCCTAAACACAAAGAAACCAAAATATACTTGACTAAGTTTCATAATTATTTTCTCACCTCTATTTCTATATTACCAAAATGAAAAATCCACTTTAAAAATCAAAATTAATTATGGTAAAAAATATAATTCTTTAAAAATTATAGTTGGAAATACATATTGTTTCAAATGATTTTTTCAAATCCCTGACTAGATATTCATCTAGGAACTCACATATGGATTAAGCCATAGATTAGCCCACTAGACCTATTGAGCATATTTCTATTTGTAGTAGAACAGCTGGGTTAATAACAAGAAAAAAAAAAAACAAAGAAGGACTTTCTGTTTCAGCATAGTCCTCCATTTCAAAAGGTTTTCCTTTCTCTTATAGTGAACTTAGAAAAAATGAGAAGAATAAAACGGAGAGATAAATAAAGGAGAGATATAGCTGCTTTCATACAGCTCATTGTCCCTTAATAATATAAAATCCAATAGAAATAAAAGGCATTTGAATTTAAACTGTAGTCTTTCAAGTTCTGGTCTTGTGTTTTCCTCCTCTTTTGGTACTAAATTTTCCTCTAACACTGATGACAGGAGAACAATCCTCTTTGCTCATACTTCTTGTTTTAAATAGCCATTGGCTAAATTCTCATCTCCCATAGTAAATTAGACTTCCTAGTGCCTCAATATCTGAATAAACATATTCACCTTCCTCTTGTAGGAGTTACAAAATTAATGTCAAAGCTTATCCTGGTTCTCAGTGAACCAGAGGATGGTGTCATAGATACAAGGACAGCCAGCCATGAGCCATACCCCTGTATGAGAACAAAAGACTTTGGCACTCTCTGGAGGGAAGATAGTCTCAAACATGATTTATTGTTGAAACAAAGGCTGATATGAAACTTCTGCCAATAGCAGCAGAATTCCGCACAAGCAACAAAGATCCTCACTACATTTAAAGGTATTTAATCTATTTTTCTCCAACTAATGCCTGTAGCAGACTCTGCCAAAATGCATGGTCCTGTTCAAAGTCATACGCATAAAAGGCAATAGAAAAGTAATCTGTTGCAATCTCTTTCTCCAATATTATTCTAGCTCTACCAAGATAAATGCAAGCAGGAAGCAAACCGTCCATGATTTATACTCTACTATATTCACTTGCCTGAGATGCACTTGCCCTACACAGAGGAAAAAACAGAGAAGTGAAAATTTGCAGGGATAAAAGCAGACTAATTTGGAAGTTGCCTTACCATGATGCCAAATTAACTTTGTGCGTATAACCAACAAAACTATACTTGCTTGCTTTTTTATAAAGATGGAAGAATGTATTTATGCAGTAAAGTTGGTACATAATAAAAAAACAAACAAAAAAAACACAAAAAACCCAACCAAACAAATAAATAAAACCAAACCAAAACAAAACAAAAAAACAAACCCAACACCTTAACAAAAAACCCCACCTGCATAAAATAATAACACATTTGCATCCCACAGGTAAAATCCACAAAGGTTAGAATTATCAATTAGATTTGTATATGTAAATCTTTTCTGTTAGCACAGGTTCTCTTCTAGAATTAGGGGGGCTTTTAAAAATTTTTCTGAAGGCACAAGACAGACTTCAGTCAAAAAACAGAGGAAATGCCATGAGACAAGGTTTTTTTCCATTAAGTGATGGACTTATACACGCTACAAAAATTGTCCCACAATATCTATATATTAAGAAAAATGCTCAACTTCGATCCTTATTATTGGTAGTAAAACATTTTATATATAGTAGTAATTTATTTAAAGAACCTTGGATGCCAAATTAAATAAATCTTGACCATAATATCTTCTTCTAGAAACAGCATCATGCTTACATGGCTCATCTCTGGTATTTCTGTAAACAGTTTGGATAGTTATTTATAGTCTTCATTGAGTAAACAAACAAACAAACAAACAAAACCCCACATAAGTCATTCTGCTGCAATAGCAGAATGAACAAAACTTAATTTCCTGTAGGTTGGTGTTGTGTCCTTGTATTCTTCCAAGCATTTTCCACCCAGTTCACTCCTCGATATACTTCACAAGGTTTTGCTTGTCTCTTCTTGTTCCATACATATTCAAGTATACAAGTATGAAGTATGTGCTTTAGCTATTAACTTGGGAACCAAACATCATATCTATCTCCTAACCAGGTAGCAACTTCATCATACTTGAAGGACTATAAATTTTTAACTCCTCTCTCTTTGGCAAACATGGCCAATGCCAACAGATTCTAGAATATTTTGAGGATACAAGTATGGTGTAGAGGAAGAAGAAAAGACCATGGTATTTGTCTCTTTCACTTAGTTGTAAAATCTCATGTGCTAAAAAAATTTTGCTGAAATGCACCAAACCTCCACATATTCCAAAAGCATAGATGATGAACCAGAAAAAAACTCCAAATCCTCTAACTGTCTTTAAATTACTGAGCAATCGTAAGGGCTGCTCTAAATTTTCATTCTTTTTTCCCAGTAATGTGATGATGTTGACATGCTCATTGCCAAAAGTTCATTAGAAATGCCATCTTATATACTGCTCATTACATATGTCTCTCTTGTGACAAACTCCTTAATGTCATTTGGGACTCAGAACAGGTTTTATAACAGACTGATTATGGGTATAGCAGAATCAAGATTTGAAAAGTATGTAAATGAATTGAGTTGTCTTTAACTTATGGAAAAGCATCATAACTATTAAGCTGATGCATTTGCTAGTAAATGAGTACACAAATAACTCTAGTTTCACAATTCCCAGCTTAATGGAACTATTGAGCTAACAAAAGGCAATTTTTCAATGTTTATAAAAACATATTCACAGTTGCAAACATTTTCTTGAGGCATTATGATAAAGTATTCAGATAATTCATAATTTATAGCAGTAGGGTATGAAAGGTGACTACCCACCCAGACATAAAACCTTACTGTTCAACTGCTTACTTTTCCTAACAACAGGAGGGCTTTAATAATTTCTTCTAATCTGTTTCAAATATATTTATCAGGTTCTCCAAAGAGAACACTGATTTAAAACATTAGTTGTTCTTCCTCTTACTGATGACTAGAGCCAGTTGCCTTTTTTCAAGGAAATTGCCCTGCCTGGGAGGTAACTTAGAATACATGACAATATCTTACCTGTGAACAGAGACAGAACTTCGAGGGCTTCTTATTTTTTGTCTCAAAAGGCCACAAGGAAAGGACATATAACTTGTACAGACAAGTGTGTTTGGCTGTGTTCATTGCATTTCCACTGTCTCATGGTATGGTGTAGCTTCTGAGTGGGCAGAACTGAGTGCGTGGAATCCATTTAGAAAGCCTAGATCCATTGGAATTTAATTCAGACACAGAGGCCACATGAATGATACATAAATCCCCAGCTTTAAAGCATTGCTTTTCTCCTCTCTATACAGATCACAACACTAGTAACAGCAGTGTTTGTCTGTCTTTATTACACACTCTAATGTGACTGCTGTTCTTGAATTACATCATATCCATAACCTTTGATAAATAAAATCATACTACTAAATATCAATGTCACAGGAAATGTACTGGACAGAGTGCAGACAGGATAGAAATAAGAATTTGTTTACAGGTATACTAAGGCATTCCCTTATCTTAACAGGAGTAAAAAACCCCCTCTAATTTCACTGCTAAAATTATAATCCAATAATGAAACCATAAATGGCAATACAATGATGTTTCTCTGCACTGAATTAATATTTAGAAAACTTCCTTATTTTAATTTCTTTTCTCATTCATTCCATTCCCTTCTCTGTTCCACTGGGACCTACAAGCTGTGATGGTTTTTCTGTTGCAGGCAGGACTAACACAAGGACTGGTAACAAGGAGTGGGGCAGATCATTTCCACTTAGGAAAACCTAGTAACAATTTAAGATCTAGATATAACAGCTTTCCTTTCCTAATAAACACTAAGAGCTTCTTTAACATTAGTCTGGCTTTACTGAGAGGAGGAAAGAGATAGTAGCTTTTAGTATGCTCCCATTATGAGCACAGGGAATGCAGATTTTTCTTACCAAGGTGTTGCTGGGGATTCAGATGCATATTGTCATAATGCAGCAACATCCATCATGAGTCCATAAACCACTAAGATTCAGAAATTCAGAAAGCATTTAAATAAAAATTCATCCTGTTTTTGCATGCAGTAATTTGTTTGCACAAGTTTTATAAATCCAGGTAATTAAAATTAAAGTCTGAATGCCATCAGTGCAATTTTTCACTCACTTACTAGAGCACTTAGTAAGTACAGCAATACATTTCAATAAAATACACACAACATTCTTTAGGGAATTTTATGGAGTTTTCTTTCTCTATTCAGAGCACTTACATTTTTGCACACACAAGAAAAAATTCTAAGCAAAATAGTTACATAAAACCAATCAATCTTAACAGCGAAAGTTTGAAATGGAAAGAAAGAATGGATTCTCATCAACCAATGAAACAGAGCTTTGTAATTCAGAGACAAAGTATGGCCTTCATGCTTATCAGTGTGTTCATTAATTTTGATTATTGCATCTTTTATCAAAAGACATTTAAATGCTTATAAAACAAAGTGTGAAACCATAATTTTCTAGCATATAGCTGTTATATATCTCTGCTGACATTTAATTTGAGTAAGAGCTAGTTTAGCATTTTGGATGGAATGGAGCAGATTACTTGAATTGTTCCCTTGTAGAAATGAAGAGCAGAGGAAATAAATATTCTTTGCTTAATTTTTTTAAGAGTTGTAAAAATTGAGATAGCTGTATTAGTATAGCAGCTATAAGATTTCAGCCTGAAAAACAGATAAAATATAATAGAAAGAAAAAAAAGGATTGAGAAAGTGAGTGTATGGAAAAGCCAAAAATTTCCTGCTTGTTTTCAACAGCTCTGAACTTTATAAAGTGAAAAACATATTATGATGATGAATACATTCAGTATATGTATTCAAATATATATTCAAATGTAGTTTCTGATTTATGGCATAAAACATTTTTAAGCTCTGCTAGAGGTCAAGGGGTAAAATGTACAGGGTGATCCTAATACTCTGGGACAACTATTCTTTGTGATACTTCATCACTTAAGTCACAATTGCAAAACAATTAGCCTCATTTGCAAGAAATAGTGTAATCTTTAATTCTAAGATTCAGAGGAATTTTATTTTCCTGAGAAACACAGATTGAAGCATTTACTTTATTTTGCAGAATATGCTAAATATAGTATTTGGGGAAGAAAACAAGAGGAGAAGATAGGAGAGAAAAAGACCTTCAAAAACCTGAGAATATGTAGCAATGGCCAATTCAAGGGTTTTCAGCTTTTCTATAACCTTGCCTACTCTAGGGTTTTGTTGTTTTCTATAATATTGCCTTTTCCTATCTGTCACACACATCCCCTTCTTACTTTGGCTTTGGTTAAGGTTTTCCTTCTTTTCTCCTAGTACTTCATGTAACATATTCTGTCCCAAGTAAATACAAAGAAGTAAGTAGCTATTTCAGGGCACCAGTTTTTCACTGCCCATCGTACATATCCTTTTGGGAATAAATAAGTAAATAAATGCCTAGATGAGAATAGCCCTTTTTTAGGATTATAAGAGAAATGGGCATATAATATAGAATTGTTTCTGAAAATAGATGTTTGCAAAACCTAGTGTCTCTTCATGAATTACCTTTTCCTTTAGCTATTATAGAAAATTGATTAAATGCTGAAACAGGAGCTGAGATATTCAAAATTCAACCTCACTTATAAGTGTTGAACTTTGAAATTCTCTTGGTGCTGTAAAACTTGTCAGTTCTTTGAGGTTCACTTCATGTAATTAGCATATGTTAGACTGGTCCTCCAAATCCCTGATGGGATATTATCTCTAGAATTTAGCTACAAATCTTGTTTATATTCATGTTAATACTTTTTTGTATTATATTTTGTATGTTTTATAAATGCTGGGTATTTAAAATCAAGTGCAGAAAGCCCTTGAGGGCTTCAGGAGGTGATATACATACATAAATAACAGAATAAATTCAGTTGGTTCAGCAACACCAGCAGTAACAAAGCATTGACTGTTTTTACCCAAAACCAATTCAAAGTGCATCTACATTTCTCTCAAAGTGAGAAATAAAATTGTGTCTGACATTAGGATCTCTATAGAAGAAACTTACAATGAAACACCTGAATATAACTTCTTAATATGAAACTTTGTGTAGAGTCTTGGTAATTTAACATAATGTGGGGGAGTTTCTTAAAAAAATTCTATTTACTATTCAATATTACAAACCATAACATTCAGAAATCAGATTTAGTTAATGTTTAGATTGGGCTCATGCTTGGAGATTGTAGGATAGAACCCACACACTCCAGTTCCACAAAACCCAACAACAGATTAGGATTATCTCCCATGACTGAAGCAAGATGAGACATAACTTGTGAAATCCAATGCTGCAATGAAAAATCAGGTAACAAAAATTAGGTAACATTTTTTTATGGATTATAATCTCAAAAAATAAGAAAATTTCTTTAAAACTCTCCCTACACACTGACACAGGGTAAAGTTTGAATTAATTATGAGCTCCTTATAATTAATATTCACAATGATAGTCTCCTCTTTTCCATCCTACTCAAAAAAATCTAAGACAGGACAATGAAGAAAAAGAAAAGAATTTTCTTTCAGATTTGTTTTTCACTGTGTGATATAATAATTAGTTAATATAAAATCTTTATAAATATTTGGTTGCTTTTCAGGACATTAATAACAATAGACATATATATATGTGTATTCATAGAAATGCATACACACACACATATATATATATATATATGCAGAATTCGCTAGCTGCCTCATCTATCCGTTTATTCTTCTGATAGGGATAGGTGTAGTTCTTCAAATAAACCCTAAAGAAAACATATTTTTACACATAGGCAAAACCAGATCAAATTTAAATAGTTTTCACTTGAAAATTGTTCAGTTTATGTTTCAAAATAATATTGATGGTTTCTCTTTTCTTTCAGGACCTGAGAGAATGGTCTGAAATTGTGTCAGGGGAGGTTGAGGTTAGGAGATGGTAATCAAAAGATGAACTTTGCTTCCTTAACTCAAAAATGCATATTCCTTCTCATGTCCTTGCATATGCTAATGACCAAAGTTAGTTAAAGTTCTAACTCTACCGAAATATGAAATTTAGAAACACAAGGAAAGAAAATAGAAATTATGAACACTCTTCAGTATTGAGGTGATGATGGGGAGGTAATTTTGAAAGACTCAACTCTTAATAATTTTATGAATGTCATACCTAGAGAAGACACCACAATTTTGGCATAAAAAATTTAGGGCTCCAGAACAGTTAATTACTTTTTGAACATGTAGGATGAAATCCTAATTATTGACTTGAGCTTTTTAAAGGAAACTCAATTATAGAACACACTACAAAGAGATTACAGAGACAGCATTCTCTACCTTTCCCACACAGACTGATTAATGGCATGGACACTCCTCAAAAATCATATATTGGATTATACTACAAGAAAAGAAAAAGAGAAACAAAAAGGATGTAATCTTCCAGGCTACTGGGAGATAGCTAGAATAATAGACATCTGTGGATTCCAGAAGCAATTTGAAGAGGTAAAATGGAAGTTGACTAGGTAATTGTTCCAAAGTCTAAAATGGGAACCTTCACTGAAAAAAAGAGGCATTTCTTGCCTTTGTCTGCTACTAGTGATGACATTTTATTTCCTTCATAATTTCAATCACCCATAAATGGAAATATTTTTTGAGCCATTGAACCTAAGTAAAAAATGATGAGTCAATTATGTTACATCACATTTGCAATTACACTGATTGCCACTTTGAGTCTATAGAACCTTTTTAATTTTATGGTATTAATTACCACTATGTTCAATTAAATCTGGAGCAAGACCTAAAAATACTTAATGGCACTGTAAAAAAGCAAGTGGAGGAAACATTTGTTACTCAAAGACAGAAAAAAGTAAACAAAATGTACATGAATTTCAGGAGAGTTTGGGGAAATATAGGGCCCATAGTTATCACAAATCTAAAGTAAGTTTCTTTTTCCATTTCTAATTTCTCTTTTAAAGAACTGTGCTCACAGACTGCAAGATTTACAGCTACTATTTTTTGCTACTACTGTTTTGTATCCCTTCACTATATGTCATTTGCAGATTATGTTCTTGTCCTTTTCCTCATAAAAAGAAGCAATACAGGAGATATAGGGATGAAAAATGCTTTATAAATCATATCTGAGATCATCATTACTCTAGAGGACTTGCTTACATTAATATCTCACTTTAATACTGATGTTGAATATTCTCCTTCTATTCTCGCCCTCTGCACCCTCTGCAGAATTCCTACACATGAGACAGTGGAAAGGGGCAAGCCTCTTCCTTTTACTATTTTTGTTCATCAGTTTCTCATCCTTACACAAAGTCATGATTATTTTATTTAGATTTGCACTATAATGCAGAAATATTTTTGTTTACAATGTATAAATACACACATTTTAATAAAACCCCCTTTTTGAATTAACACCAAAGCAAAAAAGTCAAAAGAATTTCAGATCTTCTGAAGGAACTTAAAGAAAACAAGCACTAATGTCAAAATATTTCTAGTTACTCCATTAAACTAACCTAAAATGAGGGTAGTTACACCTCACTGTTTACTTTTGTAAATTACTTTTACTACTACTACTTTTACTACTTTTGTAGTAATATTTTTTACTTTTTATCACCAAAATTATTCATCTGCCACATAAGGAATTATGATTACACAACCCCTGGCTGCTATGGACTGTGCTATTCTGATGTCTAATGGTATTTTAATTCGTCAGAGGTGATCTGAGCAGAAGTTTCACAAAAACACAAATACACCAATGATACTCACTGATGATTTGTTTGCACTGACACTTCTCTCTGAGTAAAAAAAGATACCCTCAGAATAAATGGCAGTTGGTGACATCTCAAAAAAAAAATCTTTTGCTGAATGCAATGTAACATAAACATTTATGAGCATTGGCCAAACAAACTATATCATAACTATAATATCAGATTTCTAGGCAGAAAAGAGCATTTTTTTCTGTTTTAATTTAATAATATGAATCACCACAGCAAAACATTTCAGGAATTTGTGTCATTTATAAGGCAACACAGAGAATATAATTTAATATCCATCCTTATAATTTAAAGTGACTTCTAAAGAAAGAATCAGTAGCATGGGGAGACTGTATATGCATAGTATATGTAGTGACTCTGATTTCATATACATAATAATATTATATATGTTGACAAGAGGAGAAATATTCCCAAATGTACTGTGAGCTCTACCTTCAAAATTAAGTACTAAACTTCACCTGTGATACAGTGCCCAATAAAAGTCTGAACTCGTATAAGGGAAAGCAATGTATAATTCTACAAATTGTTTTCTTGGGGATAGTTCTGTGTTAAAGAATTCTGTTTTGCCTGCCTCCAGATTATTTATTTCTAGGCCAGATATTTATTTCTAGGTGAGCTTTAAAGGTGAGTTATCACAGGAGTTTGTAATTCCATGATATTGCACACCAGTGAAACACTGGTGTGCTAAACAAGAGAAGAGACCTCTTTGGATGGAAACTCTCCTGTCCTTACAAGAGCAGGAGATACACAGAAGGTGGAAGGAGGAACAGGAACTTGGAATGAATTTAGAGAGGTTTTCAAAGTAGAAATAAGACAAGAAAATACAAAGACTCATGTAGAATTAAATCTGACCAAGGCTGTCAAGCCAGAAGAATTTCTTCAAATACACTGGTATCAAAAGGAAAACTAAAGATAACTAATAAATGGGGCAGGGATCTGGTGTCAGAGAGAGGATGTAGAGAAGGCAGAGTTACTGAACACCTTCTTTGCATTGATTTCATTGGCAAGACCAGCCCCCAGGAACCTGTGAGCCAGGAGACCAAGGGAAAGGAACAGGGAAGAGGGGTCCAGGGCTTTGGCTACAGTTTGTGACTTGTGGTGGTGCATTTTTTAGCTTTTTCATGTTTGTTAGTTATTGTTAAGTTTTGTAAAATGGCTTTGCCCAGTGTACCCCTTCCCAAAACTTATTTTTTGTTTTTCCCATAGTTTGTATCTGTCAGTAATAAGTTGCCACCCCCTGGGGCCCTGCCAGTCACCCCAAGGCCTTTCCCTTTTTTCTAGTAAGTTCTAAGAGACTGGTCAAGCGTATGGCTGAGTACCAGCTCCCCTCCTTGTCTCCCTATTTCAACTGGTGAAATCTGTTGTCTGTTCCATCCTGAACCATCCTCTGTACCTCTTTTATTGGACTTCAGTGTTTCCCACCCCTGGGATACACCTCCCTTTAAAACACAGGGGCAGGGGACAGCACAGGGCTCTCCTGAGGGGTTTTTCACTGAACAAGGCCTCTTGCCTTGTTGTTTTCCAGCTATGAACAATAAAAGCTGATATGTAAAACTCTCAGCAAAGCCACTCTTTCTGCACCTCACCACAGCCCTCTCTGACGTTGTCTTTGGGCAAAAAGAGCTCACAGATACGCCGGAGCAGAGCGGCTACGGACGGGACCTTCTGATTTGTCCCGGTGCCAGGGTCAGCCAAGGCAATTTGGAATAAAGGCACGGAGGCAGTGTCCAGTCTGGCTGTTTGCCAGTGATTACCCTGAATACTTTGTACAGCACATTACTGACATTGAAATCCTCTTTGGAGATAATATTTTATTTGTTACTCTCCAGTGTCATGCATTTGTCCAATATCCTCTTCTAAAAAAAAATTTAAAAAATAAAAAAATAGTACTAGTATAACCTTATGTAGGCAAAAGATTAAATTTTTAATTAGATACTGAGAAAGTATCCTTTTTTAAATTGTGAGTTTTACAGAGGAACACGCATATATCCTTTCTACACTATTTCCAACTGAAACATATTTCCTTATGGGTTTTTTGCAAAACAGTGACAACATCTGTTCTACAGGCTTCTTTTATTAAGTGAGGGGGTTTTCAGGGTGGTTTTTTTTGGTACTCAGACACTATATTCTAAATTTTTAAAGGAATTAATAGTTTCTGTAGGCCACTTGATCTCTGTGCAATTTTTCCCAGCAATAAAACTAGTTGATGTTCTTTATCTGCTTCACAAAAAAAAAAATGGATTGTGCAATATATAATTTTAGTGCAGTGAAGCAGAAATCACAAATCTTTTATGTATTTATTTTAATAGTCCAACATTTCTAATCCTGTGTTAACAGAGTACAAATGAAGTTGAAAGGGGGAGGAATTCTGTATAGATGAAGAAAAGGCGATTTTACAAAAGATATTAATGTGGTCCTTTCCTGGCAGAAGACATGCATGAGAAAAATCGTGTGATCTCTCTGTGTCTTACAGCTATTGAATTATCAATAATATGTATTTAGGAAAATCTAGGAAGTATATGTCACATATATGTGCATAAGAAAGTTAATAAACCATTCACATGGAAAATTCTTAAGACTAGATATTGCTGCTATGTCACTTGTACAACTATAAAACATATGTAGCTAAATTAGTTTTGCAAATATTGAAAATACAGCTTCTGTGCCTTACAAGTTTCTGTCTTACCACAGTCTCAAAAACCTCCCTTTCTTTTGAAAGGGAATGTGTGATGACACGGTTGGGGGAGAGAAGTGTTTATGAAAAGTCATCTGCTTCAATAGAGTTAATAACAATACTATTATATTACCAGTACCTTTTCTGTCACAAATCTTCAATGGAGTATTATTAGAAATTATATCAGATTCTACATAATCTAGTCTGTGGAAATACAGATTATCACCATGATACTTAACTTTCCCAAGTAACAATGAGTAGTATCCTAAGCAATCCCATATGACATTCCAGATAACACAAGTGAAAACCTGGTTCTTACAGGAATTATTTCAACATCTATTCATTCTAATGATAGAAAAAGAGAATGTTTTATTCACATAGATATGTTTCTTTCCCCTTTAAAAAAAAAAAAAAAAAAGAAAAGAAAAAGAAAGTAAAACAAAGACCACAAATAGTGAGCAGAAATCATGGTTGAATGTAAAGCTGGTATTTTGTTTGATACAGAAAACTCTTTATTTCTCAAACTGGCTGGGAGTATTTTTTACAATGATGAAAAAGTATCAAGAGTTTGCACAAAAGATTTTCTCTTGATTACATAACCAATCACACATGTAAATTTGCTGGATATAATTTTTTGGCTAGTCTCTAATTCTACCAATATTTTTGTCCCCTTTGTTCAAAATCAATGAGCACGATGGATGCATTAAAAAAGTTAGATAGTCTATATAGAAACATTGAATCATTTCAGATAAATAATGTCAGAATATCACTGGTTTCAGGACTATTTGGGTGAGACATTTATTACCTGAAAATGCACTGCTCATTTAAATCACAACAGCTTGTACTGCAGGTACCCACTGTCTTTCATTTCAGGCCACTTACTGTATGAATAGCCAAAATGGCTTAGTGTATTTTAAAGCACTTAAAAATCCTCTTTTACATTTTACATGAATAAATATAAACTTTATAAGGCCTAAGGGGGCAAAAAACCTGCCAATCACTGGATAAATGTTTAAAGCTCATCTCATTGTTTTGCAGCTGTTGCCCTTTGCTGAAGGATATTTCCTGTGCTGCAGGCTCTAAATAACAGCATTTCATTTTAAGAATGTAATTAGAAACACATCTGTTGTTCTAGAACTTTTAGATTGAGCAGGTCCTCCGTAAACCAGACAGGGAGATTTTTAAAAAAACATCCTCAGCATACTTAATCTCTCTGCTTTCTACCACCCTACTACATTAAAAAAACAAAACAAAACAAAACAAAAACAAACAAACAAAAAACCCAACCCCAAACAAACAAACAACAACAACAAACCAAAACAAAATGAAACACACACACACACAAAAAAAAAACCCACCAGCAGCAATTAAAAATCCAGATTTCTGTTTCGATCCCACAACATATGTGACCTAGCAACTAGTTTGATTCATTTCACTGAGCTCTGGAAACAAACAAGCAAATTCTTTTTCAGATGGCTTATTACTCTGGACCTTCAAAAAACCAAAAAAACCTTTGGCTAGATGGTAGGAGTTATAGAATCATGTCCTTCACCTTCACGAAATTTTAAGTGAATGGTAGAAGAATAATATGCATCTTGAATTTTAAGCCAGGAAGTCTCAAATTTTGACAGTCTCTTCACAAGCAAGTGCAAACTTTAACTAAAACTGGAGTTTATTTCAGAGTTAGCCCCATTTTTTGTTCTGTCACTGGGTAGAACAATACTCTCTCAGTTAAACTACAATAATTAGTAAATAAAGGATGAGTATGAACAGCTTCTTATCATCTCAGCTGCTGTAATTGCCGTGCAGCCAATACTTAATTTTGTGGACATAACTCTGATTGTCTTTAATGACACGAATTAGCTTCAAAGGCTTAACTGGTAGAACAAGAAGATGTATGACAGAAGCTTGGGCACTGTTCTGTACATAAGGTGGGCACTGCAACACAAACTGCAAGGTAGAAAGAATCTAAGTGATCTGAGTCTTCCTAATCTACCATCTTCACTTTAATGCATAATTATAAATACTAGTGTATCTTTGATTTCTCGTTGTGCTGGTGCTCTTCAAAAATCACAACATTGGTAATAAAATTTAACAAACACAGAAACCAACAGTGTTATTTTCACTTCTTAGCCATTAATTACATCCATTCCAGTGTCTCTCCAGAAAAACAATGATAAAAGCCCAGTTTAAGATAAGAAATTAAACTTAAGAGATAAGAAACCACAGACGAGAAACCAGGTTATTTCTCACTCAAAAACTTAGTAGTTTCTCTTTTCAGCAATGTATTATTTAAAACAACCTCACTAAGACCTTATTATTTGTCCTAAATTCAACCCCTAAAAACCTACCAGTACCAAAATTTGGCTAAGAAAGTAAGGGTCCTGGTACATCTGATTAGTGATCCCAGTTTAGAAAAGGATATCAACGAAACAAGAAAAACTTTCTTAGAAAATGAATGTTCTTTCTAGGCATAAGTGAAAAAAAAAGCCTTTGGGCAATGACAAATTCTTTGTTTTCACTGTATAAGATGCCAGTTAATCCACAAGTAGTTAAACATTCTGATGTTGACTAACATTACCAGAATAGTGTTTTAAGTATTAGGGGTTTACTCACAGATATTGTCAGACAGCTTCTTAAATTCCAAAGTCCTCCAAATGTGACTTAGGGTTGATAGTCAGAGAATTATTTTTCATAAAGTGATCTGCTAATGAGGGCTCTCTATACTTTCTTTATGATACTTGTCTGGAAGGAAGCTAAAAAACCTAAATAATTTAAAAAATCCTGCAAAGAGTTTAAAAAGATCTTTTGTTCTGTTATTTTTTTTAAAAAAATCAATTTAATATCTGATCAAGAATTTTTAGAAGGTTGTTTTTATTGTTTTTTAAGTCACACTAGTTTACCATAAATGCATAAAATTTTTTTGTATACTATTTTTAACTAGTAATTCAGGTCCTACTGATATTTCTCCAAGCCAAGATAGGGAGTTTGTGCATTGGTTGCTACTCAAAATTTATAAATAGAACAATGGTATTTTAAAATAGTTTGGTGAGGGATTTTTGCTAAGAAAATCCAGAGAAGTCTGCAGTCCTTTCACTAGTAATATGACTTCACAGTAGAAGGGAATAGATGAAAACTTGTATTAGTTGCAATATGCTAGATATTGCAATACGTAAACAAGTGTTCACGATTTTTTATTGTGGTGATGCCTTGGGAAAGCTGACCTGAAACAGACTGGACAGAGCTAGAGAATAAAGTAGATATTTATTGAAAGGCCTCCAGGATCCACCCAGGACAGGACAGGAGCCTGACCAGGGCTCCACCCAGGGTGGACTAAGAATAGTCACAAAATGGACAACTGCTCACAAGGTCTTATGTTTTTATAAGTTTTGGTCTATTTGCATACTGGGGTTTAATTGTCCAATTACAGCTTCAGGTTGTGAGGTCTCATCCTTCTTGTTCCTCCCTTCAGTCCACCACTGTTTATGCTTTTGGGCCTGAAAGTTGTCCTTGGTTTTCAGCAGGAGAAGGATTTGTTTTTTCTACCTACTCTGTGAAGAGAGCTCACTGGCACTTAATATGAGGCTCAGAACTGCACCCCTAGGCAGCACAGAATCCGAAAATATGAAAACTAAAGCTTAAGGCATCAGTGGGTGCTGATATTTAAATACTTCAGATACTGCTTACTATTTTTTCCACCATCTTTTCTTGTTTTTCTCTTGACAGTCACACTGTTACCATTCTGTTTTCATACTGTTTGGTGTTTCTATTATCTGCCTTTAACATAGGTTCATTTTTTTTTTTTCAGTAAATACAGTCCCATTATCAAATTTGACTCTTGGCCTATGGGTCCTAAAGATGAAAGAAGCTTTTCTACTGCACTGCTAAAAAATGGCCTTGGTGTAAGTATGAGTGTCTCCATGGTAAGATTTGGTCTCTCTAAGTGGTTAAATGAGGGAATGTGAGTCACCAGAGAACAATGATTCATGACTGAAAATTACAGTAACATGTACTGTATTACAAAGACATCTGGCCATCCTGCATATTAGGGTCTAAGAGAAAACCTGAACATTGCAAAGGCAGTTGGTTGAGCATCTACTCACTCCCTGAAACAGTCCCATGAGCAACGTTACCTACGTGTAGAGCTCTTTGGAGCACATAAGCTTTAGGTAAACAAATGTCTACCTTTTTTTTTTTTCAAATCATACACACAGACACAGAAAATTTACAAAAAGTATACTTAATATTTCCTTATTGTTTATCCACTGAAAATTAAAAAAATAAAAGAGCAATATTGAACAACTTCTTAATAACTCAAGTAATATTTTTTGCTATTTGCTGAGCCTGAAAGGAACAGTTCTATAGAGTCAGTGAAAACAGATATTTTCTATTCTACCAAGTGCAAACTTTACAACACTAAGTTTGCTAGATAAGGATTAATACACAACATTATACACATATCGCCATCAGGTATGAACTGATATTCTGGGAATCTATCCCTGGATATCAGACAAGAAACATGTCTCGTTCCTTCAGACATCTTACTATTTTCCTCCTGTTGCTGTATAATTTATCAGTGTTTACTATTGCATTGTAGTGAAATTAAGGGTCCAGCTCTGCTTTAGAACATGCACTAGGTCAAAAGGAACATATATGCTTACTGTAGTCACTATCCTGTGATGTTATAAAAGAAATGAAAAGATAAAAAGGGTATTTTTTTATTTACTATCTGAACAACAATTTTGAAGGTTATGAACTTTCTGATTTCAGCATTTAGCAATCCAGCAAAGAAAAAATGAAAATTATATGCATTTATAACCCAGCTGAGACAGTGGAGAAACATCAGCCACCATCCAATTAATAGACACCAGTAGCATTTGTGTCCTCATCCTTTATTTCATAATAAAATTTTAGCAAAGAGAATGCAAGAATTGCTATTAGATGTTTGCACCAACAATACAAACTGACAATATAGAATCAGTTTCAACTGGTTTTAGGGACTCTTCTTTTTTGATTTAACACAATGCTATGAAGTAGCTCAGAGATGCAAGCAAAAGTCACAATATCTGGTGGTAGGGAGCAGTTTGGAAGTGATCACTAACCAAAATACATATTTTTTCCTTTGGACTGATTTCCATCTAGAAATGTGTATTTCTAAACAACTTCTTTAAAAAAACAATGACCTGCTTGCTTCTACTGCTCCTAGACCAACTAAATTTCCATAGGAGGCTTAGAAGAATGCCTTCCAGAACTTGCTACCCCAGGATGTGTGAATCAATCTGCCTCAATTAAATCTAATTGAAGGGAAGTCTCAGAACTTCCTTCTTAGTCCAGTTTCCTGGGTAGTAAAGATTATAAGGAAATCCAAACTCTTTGCATAAAAGTTTAAAATAAAAGTATAATGATAAAAAGCAAGGGCTTTTAACTGTTTCACCTACTGAGCTTCATTTCCCCTCAGAGACGTTTTTTCTGAGGCTAAGCTGCCAATCCTCGCCTTTAACTTCAAAGAGCTTTTCTCTCCCTTAGATATAAATAGATCACTGCAGACACCCAGAGAGATAGAAAACCATCCACTTGTAAAGATTTACAGCAGAGAAAGCCTGAAACTCACCTTTCTGAAAGCCCCCTTTCCTCATTTTGCCAAAGGGCCAGGTCTTTCTCCTCATGATAAGGCAGATTACTGTACTGCACTTCCGTCTCTAGTGGGCTTTCAGTCAGCTGCAGCCTTACCCAAGTCACAAATCTCCCCTCCACAAACCTTTGCAAGGCTCCTTTCTTGTTATCAGTGCTTTATTGTGAGCAGGTGTAGTAACCTGTTTGCACTTGGTAATAACTCCATTTAACACCTATAAGTGAATCCCATACCTTCTTATTCTGATATAGCGCTAGGCTTCTATATATTTATTCTTGAGGGTAGTAGTACTTCTTACTGAGCAATAAAAATATGTACAGTATGCCTGCTTGTTTGCTGCTCATGCTGTCAGTTATCTATCTTGATCACTTGGTGTCTTTGTTTCCATATTTTTCACAGAGTTGTCAATTTTCTTCCTGTTCAGCAAATTTCTACATTAAACTTACCTAGGGAGATGTGATTGCAGATCTTCACTGTCAAAACTGTGTGGGTAACTAGTGTGGATTTTTTTTTACCTTTCATTTTTCATGGCAGGTTTATATATGTGCATATAACCACTAAATATTTTCTCTATCATGAGCTAAAAAAACATCCTGACTTTGGAAAATGGCTTCATATGGAGCAGAAAGCTACTTATTTCCATCACTGCAGGATAGCAGCTGTTTGGTTTGTTCTTTGGCATAGGAAGCATGAAAATAGAATTTATTAGTGCTAAGACTGTATGCATCTTTCCAGAATATATCTCATTATAACTTTACTCTGGTAAGCAGCTTACACCCAAATTTACCATCACTTGAAATATAAACCTATTCTGATAATGTTGCTCAATGTTGCATAATCCTAAACTTAGCAATTCATAGTAATTATGATTGCGACAGATGTTGATAACTTGCAAAAACACTGAATTATGTTATTTTTTCTAAATTGTTGTATTCTAATAGTTAAATAACTGCATTATTTTTCTTGGATTTCAGGAAAGCCAATCCTAGAAACCTTAGCTCAATATAGATAACTAAATATTGAATATAACCCTACATTTCTCATGAGGGCATCTTTTAAATATCTCTGGACAGGTTATAAACATTATAAACATTCATTTTTCAATGTAAATGATGGAAGACGAAGCTAACAGATGATATGTATCTGCCTTTCTTATGCATACATGAGACCTAGAAGAGGTCCCACATATGTTGTCATATTTGGATGCCCTGTTGAGAGAGAATTGTAACAACAACTTCTTTGAGTCCAGTGCCTAGTTTACATAAAAGAATTGAAAATCACTCAAATTTCAGGTTTTTATCAAAGGAAGTAAAAAAAAGCAGCCATCTTTCAGAATTAGAGAACTATTCTTGCTTATTGTAATTTCAAAGTAAAATTGCTGTTCTTTCTATTTCTGCAGTGGGAGAATGCAGAGTGCATAACTATGATTTTTAAGCCAGTAGAATATTCTCACAAGTCTGTGGACTCAACTCAGCCGCAAGAAATCACACAAAGAGAAAGAAGGCATTTTAGGACTTGTTCCTGGAAAAAAATCTTTGTCTTGCTGAACTTGATGGCAAAATTCCTGCAGATTGCAAATGAACATGACTTCTCTGGAAACCCTCACTAGGTGGGCTTTCTGCTTTAACTGTTAAGGTCACATGTCCTACTTCATTCCAAAAAATAAATGCATAATTCATAGTTTAGAAGGTGAAAATCCATATTGTACCTTATATCAAGCATTTTCTTGTCATGATTTGAAGCCCAGCTGGAGGTAAAACACCACGTATGTGCTAGTTCAACGACCCCAGTACCCCAGTGGAATGGAGAGGAGAATCAAAGTAAAACTTGTATGTTGCTATAAGAAAAGTTTAATAACTGAAAATGAAGTAAAATATAATAACAATGGTCAATAATAAAATTACCTATAGTTATGATAATAATGGAAGAAACAAGTTATGCACAATGCAGTTTCTCACCACCCAGTGAATGAGGCCAGACCCCTCTTCCTGAAGCCTGATCAGCCTGACTTCTGGGTGACCCCTCCAGTTTATGCACTGGCCATGACATTTTGTGATTTGGAATATCCCTTTGGACAGTTTACATTTCCTGCCTATACTCTCTTCCAGTTTTTTTTATGGACCTCCTCACTTGACAGAGGAGAGAAAATAAAGAAAGGAAAAAAGAAGGGAAAAAAAGGCCTCAGCAGAAAACCAAAACATCAGTGTGTTATCAACATCATTCTCTTTCTAAATCCAAAACACAGAACTGTGACAGCTGCTGGGAAGAAATTAACTGTAGCACAGCAGAAACCAGGACACTTCCCTTGCAGCATTTCACTTTCAAAATCCAATCAGAAACACATCTGTCTTCCCAGGTATCTTTTTCTGTAAGTGATCACAAACTAAAACATTCCATGGTTATTTACTCACTCCTATTCTCTCTGCAAGATGTATTCAGAGTCCAAAGAAGAAAATGTCTTATTAATTTCATAGGAAAATCTTCTTTCCTTTTCTTTTAAAACTATGTCAATCACATTGAAGTTGTAAGCATAAACTATTTGGAAAAAGAATCTTACTGAGCAAATCTATTTATGAAGAGAGAATCATCAAATTCAGTGATATTTCACCAGAAATTTCTATGAACATATGGCTTACAGAAGCCAAATCAAAGGCCACAAAATTCTCTGATTTTGGTTGCAAAAATACCAGATACAGAGAATTGTCACAAGAACCTTCAAATAGGTAAAAAATAAAATGAACAGGCAAAATGAATATGTGTTTCTTTTAAAAGGGCACAAGTAGCAGCAAGTTCACAAATTTTCCTGGAAATGCAAAAAGAACTTGCAGATCTAAAAATTCTGACAGAAGATTCAAATACAGTTTTAGATGTATAATTTACACTAACCAAGTTTGTCCTTTCTTTTGTGGCAGTTTGGCTCCTGCACAGCCTTGGAGAACATGTCTTCGCTTTTGAACTGGGGATACTGTTCTTCCCATGAGACTTCCTCAATTTCAGATATGAAACAAGTCCTTTTTTTAAGGACATTTTAAAACCTAAAATAGATACATCTAGGCATGTGCAGTTATTATAGATGTAATTACCATGGAGGAAAAGAATGGATAAATATGAAGGTAAACATCATGTAAGAGTGTTCTTCTCAGCATCACCTTTGATCAGAAAATATATATTTCACATGCTGAGTTCAATTAAATATCCTATTCATGAGGTGGGCAAAAGTCAAATGGAGTAGATGAATGAAGGCACTGAAAATGTTAGACAAGAAACACAGTAGTCACAGTGATAAAGTGCTGATGGTCTGTCTTGCTTTAATCTTGACTTGACCCTTCATCTGGTCATTATCCTGATTAATTGCCAACAGTCAGTTTAGTCAGCACATGTAAATTTTAAATAAATTGTAGGGTGAGCATCATTCTTTTCTCCATTTCTAATGAGCTAGATACAGAGAAGGCTCATATCCTTGCTGCCACAGTTCTAGGTCAAAACACATTTAATACAGATCAGCTATAAGAGCTGGAGGCTGCTTGGAGAGAATATATTAATTTCTCACCAACCACAAAGAATATTATTCTGTTTCCACATCTAGTTATTCACCACTTAGTGGTGAATGCTATTGAAAGGAAATCTCTACTTAGAGAAATTTTGCTGATGTGGAGGTGTATTTAGATTTTTAATATCTTATTCCCTGCAATGAATGTACTAATATTTGGGCATGCACATTAAAATCTTACATTTTGAAAACTTTTTTTGTTAAACTTAGTTTGAAAAATATGATGCAAAAAACCATACAGGCAAATTTATAGACAATATTCTAAATTTGTAATTTTTTTTCATTTGCTGTAAGAATGCTTTCATATACCTGAATGTTAAGTGTTCTCAGAGGTTTTATGCTTCTTTCTGCCTTCTCATGTCAAAGGCTGTTTGCAAGAGAGCTTCTTCAGCTTTACTTTCCTCAATAATGACAAACCAATCTACTGACAACACATGTGTAAAGATAGCCAGTACATTGTGTTTATTGGAAAAGAAACTTACCAGACTGTCTTCAACTGAAATATCCTGGATTGTCTAAGGATCTAAATTCTAATGCTTGAGTACTTTGTTACTATCATGAAAGATTGCGAGCAACTTGCTGAAACAAGGTAGACAAGCCCATCAGAATAATTGATGAGATGCATTCTGTAATGTCTTTTCACATAATTTCACAAATAATTGGTCAGATACAATTGGTAGAAGAAATTTCCACTTGTCTGTCTTCCAACAAAAATGTTCATGAAATCTGGATGTTAAGCAATCTTCACAGTTCATAGGACTTTGCCATGAATAGACATTTGATATACAAATGACAGTAAAGTTATTACTGTCTTTCAAAATATATGTTAATATCTATTTTGATTTGCTAAATGCTCATCACTGACAGCCGAACACTTAGACAAATTAATCTCTTTCACTTTTCACCAGATTTAAGTCACTTACAGTACAAGGCCTCACCAGAAATTATAGCCATTGCTTCACCTAATACTTATCAAATTGCACATTATGACTGAATTTTCAATTACCTTAGCAATGAAGAGTGGACTAAACATTGAACAGAGAATAGAGTGGAAAAAAAAAAAAAGTATGAGTTTTTTAGACACTGAAGTATAAACTGAAATATTTTGATTAAGAAGGATTTTTGTGGGTACCATGAGACTCACTCCTGGGTCTGCTCTTTGTATCTGGTCAAGAATTCTCAGTTGTACTATTTTCTTGCTCCATATGTTTTGTTCACCAGGTTTACAGGCTTTGGGAGGAATACTCTCAGACTACACCTGCACTTTATCTTGTTGATATTCATTGTTAAAATAATATTAATATCTGGGGATTTTTTATTTTTTTAAAGAGTATGAGTGCTAAACTGGGTTCTGAAAAGTTTACCTACCTTTATAAAACAAAAACATCTCTGTCGCTTTGTAAAGAGTGACACGGTCACTGAATGGCTTTTTAACTTCATCCTGCTTTTTATACCAAACCTTCAAGATGCCAAGGATTTCCTCTGTGAGTTGCAGAGGTATCTTTAGATACATGAGCTAGAGTTAAATAACATTCTTATAAGCAGAATCAAATTCAAAATGCAAGTCATCAATCTTTTCCTGAAAGTTTGCTGCTTGGTATTTGGGAAATTCTGGTAAAGGATCAGTTTAGTGATCTAGGGCTTCACAGATTATAATGAACATTTATGAGTCACAAATCATCACATTTTCAAAACTGTTTCTTTCCTTTTCCTTGCAGGCACTAAACACACAAAACAAAGGCCTGCAACATGAACATTACACAGGTAGTAGACTTCAGTCTAGTAAAAACTCTCACATGTTGAATTTGGAATCCATATCCCCGTGTTTATGTAGATGTTTATATCTTTCTTCTTTTTATGCAGCCTATTGTCATTATAGGACATGAAAAGAGTGAGACTTACTTTAGTTCAAAGTTCAGAAGCCAAAAGGAGCAGTTTATTTTTGTGGTTGGGGTTATATAGTCTTCTGACTAAGACTGTGGGTTGGAGGGTGAGGTTGCCACCTCTCCAACCCCATGGTGAAAATCACAGTCTATCATCTAACTCCTCTTTAGGGAAAGGAATGTAAACAAGAGGAAAGCAGTTCCAAAAATACATTGTTTACATGAAAGTCTGTGAGAACTCCACTAAGAATGCAAAAATATCAGAANATAGGACATGAAAAGAGTGAGACTTACTTTAGTTCAAAGTTCAGAAGCCAAAAGGAGCAGTTTATTTTTGTGGTTGGGGTTATATAGTCTTCTGACTAAGACTGTGGGTTGGAGGGTGAGGTTGCCACCTCTCCAACCCCATGGTGAAAATCACAGTCTATCATCTAACTCCTCTTTAGGGAAAGGAATGTAAACAAGAGGAAAGCAGTTCCAAAAATACATTGTTTACATGAAAGTCTGTGAGAACTCCACTAAGAATGCAAAAATATCAGAAGGCTGTAAAAATCAAAGCAACAGTCTATGACTTTTCTACTGATTTATTCTTTATATGTATTTTACTATTTCTCTCCCATTTTTTTCCTAAATTGCATCATGTTTTTTACCAATTTCTTGACACTGAGTACTACTACCAATACAAAGAATTTTCCTTCCCCTCACCCCTTCCTTACTTATTTCAATGCTGTTGCCAGTTATAGGACATTATCCTCCTTTCAGAGACTATTTTCCTCATCTCCCACAGGACTGACCATACCTCGTGAGAGTTCTTTATAGATCTAGATGTTTTAAAAGTCTGCTCCTGTCTCCTTCCTTCCCCTACCCGTTTTTGCTATCTCTGACCTGTAGTGTTATTTGAGGTCCTTCACAATAAATATCACATAGTAATGAGTATCCCAGTCACAACATGTGTTCATAGGGGAACACTGAAGGAATGTGCTTTTGTGTTTTTAATAAATTAAATAGCTCATTTAAAAAACATTTTAATAAGGAAGATGGGGAGGGAGTGGAACAATAGAGAAGAAAAGCAAAAATCAACTTTTATGCTTTTCAAATCTCAGGAGAGTAAAACAAGAAAAAATCACTTCCACGTTTTTAGTTTCACAGTCTTCAGGAAAGAAGCAATGAGTGCACACATATACTATCTGTCTTCTCTGTGTAATGAAGAGATAACTATGAAGCCACTCACAGATTGCAGTAGCAGGCTTTTTACTGTGGCAGAACTGTAGGGGCCCTGGGGCATTCTGTCACTGTCAAAACTCTTAAGCACTTTAGTCTCCAAAGGCATCTCTGAAATCTCAGCCCCTTCTCTTGCAGAGACAAAGGCTTGGGACCACTAATATAAATAATAGATCAAACTTTAACAAAAGAAGAGATATGTCAAGAGACAAGGCAAGGATGGAAAATTTTTATAACATCATGTGAAAACTATCAAGACTCTCTGAAAGATATACTTTTATCATGCTGCTTTATTAAAAATAAAATTCTATTTTTCAACTTGAGCTTCACATAGTCTCTGAAGAAAACTCATCTAAGTTTATAAATGAGCAAAAATTAAGCTGTGTCATCTCATTATATATCAAGTATAAGAAACACAAGGGGAATCCAATTTGATTTAATTTTACTTTGAGAAATATTTCATCTTAGCATATAATTCTTTATCAGTGTTCTGATTTTGTGTTATGAATACTATGGTTCTGTGGATAAAATTCACACCTGATTAGATAAAACCAACAAAATGTAGGAAGCTTAAAATGAATACAAGCAACCATCCTCTAACCTACCCTCAAAAGAGAGGTTCTACATTGTGTGATTACGAAACTGAGGCAAAAAATGTTTATGGGAATTAATGCATGATCCAGTTGTGCAGGACAAGTACCCAGACATGGAAACTGAAGGAAATTTTTTATATGCAGAAGGAAAGCTTTATTTCTCAGGACAGTGAATTTTGCTTTCTGAATGCCCAATATTTTTAGTCTCAAATAGTGAATGTCCATAATACCTCTCTCTTCTTCTTACCTCCCTTGCCCTCCACTCTTTTAATTTCTTGAAGTTCATGGGTAATAATCTGCTCTTTGACATTCAAGACAAAACAAAAGTTAAGAATTCTTAACAAAGAATGATATTGTTATCAAAGAGTGCCGAGATTTGTGGGTCAAAAAGGTAATCTTCCTTGGAGACATAATAAACTTTTACAGATATCTGGTTATTAAGGTTAGTACTAGTGATATACTTCTTAAAATAAAATCAAATAATAAAAGAAGCAAAGATTATTTGTTGAATTTTAACGCCAGAGAAGTTTTTGCACATTAATCACAAGGAAATTCTAATTTTGCTAAGGGCTTCACTGAAAAGTTACCATCCTTTGCAGTTTGTTAAGTTTTCAGAACTTGGTGAGAAAGTCTCATTAGAGTCCACATAATGAGTCTTATGTTACTTCATTTTCACTTACTGTCACTCAGAAGATTACTGTTGAACAAAGGCATAATCTCACAGTATTTCCAGTCTAATCAGAAATGGGATAAGTCTGAAACAGACTCTATTTTTGAGATTACTCTGAATCTTTCAAACTCAATTGTGTGCTCAAGAAGCTACAGCTTATTCTCAGAAGGGAGATTGGGTCTCTACCTGCTGCATTTTTAAGTAGACAGAATTTCTTTCAAGCCCCTCTCTGACAAATCAAGTGTGCAAGGGTGTCAGTAAAACTGTGCCAGCAGGGCCACTGACAGACAAATAAATCAGGTGATATTGAGACTCTGTTGATGTTGCTGCCTTAGGTCCTTTTCTGGCAGCTCAGAAAAAGTATTTTACTATTTGTGCAGTAGTGAAACTAGTGCATAGGAAATATTTCACTACACAAAATACAAGGAGTGAGAATAACTTATGTCTTTAAAATTTACCCAAACTTATTCCAAGAATTTTTTTGCCAGTTTAGTATCCATCTATGCCCGGAGCAAAGATGTGTTTCTGATTCCTTTCCCCAGCCACTTTCCAGATGGTAGCCCTAACAGGAAGTAATACAGAACTGTACTACCTAAACATATATCTGTATCTCTATATAAGTCTCATAAACTATGACTTTACAAGAACCAGAAGAAAATTTTCAAAATTGAAGTACCTGTGAAATCTCTGACAGGCTTATATCAAAATGACCATATTTGGGCTAAGCATCTTACCCTGGATTTCTGAATAAACTTATTATTATTGTTATTTGTTACAGTGTGTAATCAAATTGTAAATGGTTCATCCCATTCCCCTGAACCCCCCTTTCCCACCTCCTGGTGGTATCACCCTGTCTTGTCAATCACCCTGATTTACCCTCTCCTATTGGCAAGATGCCAGGGTGCCACCCTTCCCCATTGTAGTGTAAAATACCTTTGGCCTTGACCGCTCCCCTGCAGCTCACCCATGGGATCTGGACCCCCCTGGTTCAGGTATCACCCGAGGTGACATAAAAGGTGAACCGACCATTCTCAGCCATTCTGCCTTCCATCCCACCTGGAATAAACATATGAAAACCAAAGCAGAATCCTCTCTTCATTTTCGCCAAGCCTCAGACCACGTGGAGCCTAGAGATTGAACCTCCACGAATGATCAAGGGGAGCAGGGCAGAAAGACCTCAGCTAGCCGGAGCAGAAAGCCCTGAACACCCACAGTTATTATTATTATTATTATTATTATTAAGAGCAAGAAATGCTTGCTTGAACAAGCCAAAACTCTGAACCTGTTACAGAGGTATGCTGAGTTAAAAAGCATCATTTGACTGTATGTTTTGTTCCATAAGATAGCCAGTTGGCAAAGGAGAAAGAAAGAACAAAATGAGGACAAGTGAGTAAAAAGCAGTTCCACCTGACTACAGTTACTAATGAACTGTTAGAAAGTGTTCAGGTTTATTAATAGGAATTTGATAACTGTGTCATAATTTTCTTACACTGAGATGCAATTCCTTTATTCAATACTGTTATTCTATGTTTCTTCAATGCTTCCTCAGGTGAAATGGTCATTAAGATAATTTCAGAGGATATATGTAGCTATTTCCTCTATTTCTTGGCTTACTGACTTTCTTGACACTGATTTAAAGGAACCCCTACACATGTTGCAACGTGAATGACTTTTTAAGGCTTTAAGGAAGTCTACAGTAGCTACAGACTTTCTAGCTGTTTCTCTGTACCTGCTAACTGAGATCTTAACATTTGCTTATTTTCTTCTATTGCTATTTTCTTCCTGTAGGTCTTTTCATCCACAAAATGCATAAACATAAATTTTATTCAATAATGGTTGAAAAGAAGCTCCCCTCTTTCACAGAGAGATTAACAGATAATTAGAAATTATCAGATATTCAGAAACAAAGAGGTTAATGGGAGTATTATGTAATATAATATTCATCTATATTGTTATACAGAATAGAGAACCACTTATTAACGTGTAGATTAGAATGTAGTCCATTCCAATATCTTCAAAAAGAGATGGAAAATTGTTTTTAAACAAACAAAAAACCTCTGCTTCTAAGTAAGGAATCAAAAAATGAAAAACTTGATTTTTTTGTTAAAGTCAGAAACAGTATTCAACTTTGTAAAATTGATATATTCATAATTAAACACATACTTGTTTCTAATTTCAAAAGTTGCTCTCAATTTTCAATAATAAATATTTTTTCTCCTTTCTAATATAAATTATCATACTGTTATAATGAATTATGCTGCTTTTAGGTGCCTGCTCTTAGTTTTGTTCTTTGGTCTAAAACAAAACAAGTTTATATTAAAAAAAAAAAATCTTTGCAGTTATTTTAGTGGTGATGTTGCCTCAAAAACATATGGGTGAGTGGCACTTTCACGTGGGTGACATAAGTACCACAGAATTCTATGTCAAAGGCTTGGACTTCAACACACGGATTATTGCTTTTTGGGTAAGAGATTTCCTAGAAGTGCCAGACTTCACTATCTTAACCCCACAGAGTTAAATAGTATTGCATGCATATAAAATGAAAAATCAATATTTTTACATCAAAAGCAATTAACATGACGAATCTGAAACTTTGCTCTCAGGGTACTGTCCTCCCAGGAAAATGGGTTTTAATAATACTATTCTGATTCTCCATAATTAATTAATCCTGGTAAATTATAATAGAAGCTGTTACGCTTCATTCATAAGGTGTTTACATTATCATAAAATGTGACTCTTTTTCATTAGGAAAGTTTTCAAATTTATCTTGCCTTCTTAGAAAGAAATTTTGGGCAGCAGGTTTTGGATTGGAGGAGAAAATACAGAGAATAAGGAAATACTTGGATAGGAATACAGAGAGGTGCAAAATGAAGAACGAAAAATGAAACATAGAAGTACAATATGGGTACTAGAAGAGAGAATGCAAAACCAAAGAAAAACCTGGGAAGAAAACAGGTTGACATTCAGGAATGACAATTCTTCTATTTTAACATGAGCCAGCATATCACCAACACTCTGCTGAGCACTCCTCATGACAGACCCTTTACACAGGAAGGCATTTCTTACAGAAAATAAGTCATCAAAAATTGGATCAGCATCATACTACTGCTTCAAAATCCTACTGTTTCAATCCATCTAGTTATATGCAAAAAATTAGGAAAAGAAAAGAAGCCTAAGACTAGTTGGATTTATGAATAGGTTGAAGCACTAGAATCAAGGAAAGATAAGGCTGATGTAGTAAAAATTGGGAAATTGGAGGCTGAATTGTAGTGCCTTAACATTTTAACAATCTACATTGGAAAAATCCTCATTAGCCTTTAATGTTGCTTGCTTAGAATCAGGATAGGATCATAACTAAGACATGCCTGCACTGCACAAAAATTCTTCAGCAAGTGCTGGTCCAGCCATACACAGGGGCAGCCCTTGCATTGATAGCATGAGCCAAAAGCCAGCCAGCCATTTATTTTCTTTACAATAAGCATGGGACCTTGGCACAGCAAGGCACTATAACCACAGAAGTTAGAGTACAATGCTCCTGTGTTGTAGCCTTTGTAGTCCGTGATTTGGGACTGGTGGCAGAATTCCTCAACAGCCACATATCGTGGCTGAGAAAGTTGCAGAGAGGAATTTGGAGAGAGTGGATATTCACAGTAGATATTTACAAGAACCAACTCTGTCATTTGTACACAGCATTGCACAATTTGGATTTTTGGGGGTGTTTCTGATACATGGCTTTCTGGGATTGTTTGCATGGAAAATGGATCATTTACCACTATTTAAAGAGAAGTGATCACTGGAATGTATGCATGGCTTCTTCTTGCACTTTTAGTGAAAACAGCAGCTCTGAAAACAAATTATTGGAAGTTTTGGGGATGGTGTCTGATTGCGCTTGTTAAATGTCTAGGAAGTATCAAACAGTGTGGTTTTTTTATTTAGTTCATATCATATCTATTAGGTTTTTGAGTAATTATTGTGTTCTGTCACTTGTAAAAGAAGTCCATATATCTTATATCAACATAGTAAAGTAAAATAAGAATTTAAAAACAAGAGACGAGCTGAAATATCCCTACTACAAGATTATCACATAAGACATACAGAGGTGTTTTTTATTAGTTTTTTACACAACAGCTTTGTTCAGTGTATTCATTGGACAAAATATATTTATCATTCCTGCAACAATGTGTTGGTGACAAAAACATCACTGAGCACAGTGGGCCCAATTGTAAATCATTGCTGCATGAATAACTAGTAAAAAGAGTGTATAGAAAATCTCATCTGCACCCACTGTAGCTTTTTTCCCTCCAGTGTATATTTCATTAATAAAATTCTATAAGTTTATGCAGAATTTGACTAATTTGACCGTATAATTGCTACCAGCTTTTACTAAATGAAAACTGGTTTTAAATACAAAATTGGATGAATTTGCACAACAAATTCAAACACCAAATACATTTTTAAAAGTCCATCTAGTTGTCAATGAAGCAGATCTGATAGCTCTCCCATGAACAAACTGTGGAACTTGTCAAATTGATCTATAATTTGCACTAGGGACTTTTGTTGAACATTTGCTACTGCCAGAATATACCATAATTTTCAGAGCCACCTAAAAAGAGCAAGTGTCATTTACTTCTGAAGCAGCAGTTCACCTGTTTAAAAGATGTGGAGAAGCACCAGGAAGCAAGATATCAGATAGCTCAAAAACGTGCATACTATTTTATGTTGTGTTGTACACAGAATTTAACATATGCATAAATGCACAACTGATTGCTCAAAATACTGTACTACCTATTTAGCTGTCTGAAGCTAATACAGTGTAAGCATGAATTAAAAGGAAACAGCTTCTGGGCTGCTCAGCTATCTGGCAGGAGACTTACACATCTTTCATTGAGGAAATTAGGAAATGGATTTGCAAGTGAAATTTTTAATATCAATTAACTCATTGCTTTCCCAGCAATCAAATTAATTTGCTATTGCTAAAACACTGGATGGGTAAAAAAAAGGCACCAAAATCCTTCAGCGAGTGGATGTAGATATTTTACAGTCTATTCCATTTTGCTGCCTTTTTTAGAGATGCAGATCATTTTACACACTATGAAACCATTCATTTTAGCTTTACTTTGTTGGAAGGGCAGAATAAGCACCAAATAATGCCTTCAGCTTTTGATGAGTCTTTTGAACTGTAAACACTCATATGTGTCATGAAGTTCAGACAAAATATTTAACTATAACTTTCTAGATAAATTACCTTTTGGATAATGTTTGCACTGCATTAGTTAAGTCTCAGGCGTCCATGTAGCAAAATTTTTCACTGTTACCTACTGTTATCCTTGTCTTAAGCTTGACCAAATCTTCAAAAAGATTTGTTGCTTCTGCTTTAGTTTTTTCCTACAAGTGCCTGTAAAGATGTCAGTTAGTAGCGATTGGGATTTTTTTCTTTGGTACAAACTCATATGGGAAGATGACTGAGTTTGACCACTTTTCTCTCCAGTGTGTGGAATACCATCTACGGCAACATCAGATTTTAAAGGAGTGAGCTGTCTTTGAGGCCTTAAAAAAGGAACCAATTTCCTGCCAAGTACTACCCAGCCATGAATTAGTCTGAAATCTGTCCTTCTACAACCTGCTGCTATTATATGTTACCTTATTAAGTAATGAGACCATTTGGAATGTGAGCCATATGAGAATAAAAATCTTCTCCCACTATTAGCTCAATATTAATTCAGTTTAGAAATTGTGTTTATCTTTTGCAGTGTTTTGCTTTTTGAGCAATTTGGCTAAGGTTAGTCATTATTTCACACATGTCCAGCTGTTTGTAGCACTGTTTTTGGAATTTAGCTCTCTTAAGGACAAGACTGCTTTCTTCATTCTCTACATTTCCCAGGCTTCTCAGCTTTGCTAGGAAAGGCATGTTAAATAAAACACATATGTCATGACTCTCAGTACAGTATTTGCTTCAGTCTAATTAGTGGTAATATGCAACTGCTAGGATCAGATAATTGGATCTAAATTTGGTAAAGTCCCCAGATAGTCTTTACATACAGCCATTGTGTCTGTAATGGGCTGAGGCAGCATTGGGCCTCCTCAGCTCAGACGTGCAGAGATATTTTGTGTTTCTCAGCTCCCACTGTCAGAGATGATTAGGTGCCAATGCAGCTGGAAAGAAGACAAACAGATTTGGTTTTCAGATGAAAGTCAGAAACTACTGTGCACTGATATCCACTACTGAATAAAAGACTGGCATGGATTACCTTATTAAGTACTCATTTGGCTCTCAGTCAAGGAACCTGATAGATATTTTTACTGTTGGTTAGGAACTAATTTTTGTTTACATTTTTTGTAATGACTCATCTTATGCTTGGGTCTTTTAAGTAAGAATTAATGGAGAAGAAAAGAAGAATAGTAAAAATTTACAATCTCAAATCAATTAATACTCCAAAGAAATTTAGACCCATGTTTGCTCAGCCAGAATGGTTGAACAGACAACAGATGCTCACCGATGTCGGAAATCTCAGGACAGATTTAATTAACTTTTTTTAGTCCTAATTGCTTCTAGATCATCTACTGTGTTATCTCAGTATTTTTTTTTCTTTTTCAAGCAGCCCAAAATGTAATATAAATAGAATTATACTTATTATGAGAGTAATTTTGGTGGGTTTAATAAAAGCAAGGAAGCTTTTTATTTTTTTTTATGAGGAATTCCTCATAAGATTTGATAGATATAGAAATTGAGTAGAAGAGAATAAGAGAAAAAAATATGGTGAGAAAAATATGGTGTGACTTTTTCCATATTATTGGACCACCTTTTCTTGAATGGTTTCCAATCAACCTTGTAGATGATTTTTAAAACATATACATTTCTAAAGCAGCAATTGGTCTTTGGAGTTAAACCACCAGCAATGGTGGTTTAATTCCATCCCACAACTAATTTTCACACAGCCACCTGCTCACTCCCTGCCAGGGGGATGGGGGAAAGGAGAAGGAAATCAGAAGAATAAAAGTGAGAAAACTCATAAATTGAAATAAAGATAGTTTAATATGTAAAGCAAAAACATACACACAAACAGTAAAATAAGACATTAATTCACCATTTCCCATGGGCAGGCAGGCCTTCAGTCATCCCCTAGAATGTGTAATGTCTGCTTGGGAAGACAAACAATGAGGCTTCTGAGATCCTTCCTTCCTTCATGTTCCTTCAGCTTTATATGTGGAGCATGGCACCATATGGCTTTGCCCAGCTGGGGTCAGCTGTCCTGGCTGTGCCCCCTCACAGCTTCTTGTCACCCTCTCCTGGAGTCCTCACTGACAGGGCAGCTGAAGAGATTTTGACTGTGTAAGCACTGGTCGGCAATAATGGGAACATCCCTGTGTTATCCATGCTGCTTCTAGCACAAATCCAAACACAGCCATGCAAGTGCTGCCATGGATACAGCTGTCCCTTGAACAAAACACAGCAGACTACAGCCATATCCCTCTGCCAAGGACTGGAAGCTGCTGTGATGGGAGTATTTGGAGATTGAAACACCAAGCAAATTTTAAAACCTTGGGCATGAGTTCATTTATATTTATATTTAATTATCAGGTATCTATCAACAATTGAAAATCATACATAAATCCAACATACTAACTGAGCCTTGGAAAAATTATGAGTTTTTTGCTTTCAACCGAATCTGATGCCCACAACATTTGATGTTCTCAGCCTGTAACTGAGATGGCTCATTCAACTGATCTTCAAAGAGGGTAGTTAAAACCAAAGTTCTCCACTCTTTCTTCTCCAGGCTCCACTCTGTATTCTCAGTATTTATACAAAACTGTTCCATGAACTGAGACCAGTCCAGTCCTCTTTCTCATAGGTTCCACCTTGTGCAGGTTTTATCCTGCAAATGGTTGTCTGTTCCATCTTCTTCAAATGGGTGTTGCCTCTCTGTAGATTAACTCATGCTGCTGCTCATATGATTTCTTCAAGAAACTACAGAGTATGAAGTTTTATCTCAATATTTTTTAAGCCAATATGATAAATGCCACCTGGCATCTAAAATCTATCAGTTTTGTGGCATATCGAGCTCCAAGACAAGCAAGGTAAGTTTGTAAAATGGTCTTCATGCTGTATGTGTTTAAATAGGTGAAAATCCAGCTAGGATTCCCAAAATTAAGATTCTTTACAACATTTAAGATACGATTACATTTATTTCTCAAGTGTATACCATCTGAGTTTCACAGATTTTTAATAGTTTCATATTTCTAAAATCAAACTAAAGGGATGTGGGAATTTTTATAAAGTCAGTACTGAGATTCTTCACTTTTGCTTTCTCTTCCCTTGTCCTCTCTTCCTCTTAAACTTCTATTTTAACCTCTCCTTAGCATTTCCCTCCCCTCATGCTTGCAGTCCTCTCCTTCCTCTTCTCTCTTCTTTTGCCTTCTCTTCTCTTTTCTCTCCCTCTGCAGCTATTACATGGATGCTGCAATTTTTTTCTAAACATTTAGAATCTTTAAGAAACAAACAATGCCCTCTTTTTGAAGGAAGCACCTGCCTGAGATAAAATAACGTCTAAAAGAGTCTTAATTAAGACTCTTAGGGAAAAAAAAAAAAAAACAAAAAACAAAAAACAGAACACAGGATAATTATAGCTGCAGTAACAGAATTCATCCAAAATAAACTCACACAGTTGTAGCAGAATGCAAAGATTAAGCATCTGGTAGTAATTCACAGATTAGGTATGTTGGAAAGACAAGCAGTGAACGTTATGTCCCAAAAATGAGATAATCTGGTTTGGAGGTAATAAGAAATGAGCTTACTATTTACAAAGATCCTGGTAGGAATTATCTGCCATGTATTTTAGGAATTTTTTTAGAATTTTTCTTTTTTACCCATACATACATATGAAATAATTTCATCCATATTTGATGTAAACAAATATGTTGCCTTCAACTTATGATTTTCTATTCAAGAACCAGATAACTAAATGATACCAAGAAAATCCAAACAAATGCTTTCAAGAGTTTCTGCAATTTTTCTGAAATTTATGGTTTATACTGGGTTTTAAATGTTGTTTTCCTCACATTTCTGGATAGAATCACTCAGTGCTATTTACAAGTTCTTCACAGGCTTAAAGTACAACAACACAGAAAAGCAAATAATGTTCAGCATCCTTGTAGATCTTACTGAAAAGGTGTCATGCTTCATCATCAACAAGTTTTGCAGAGTTTATTTTTAATGCAATGTTGGCTAAACAATTTTACTTATTGAACTACATAATTACCACTAAAGAGTAATATACTACTGTTATTAACCTGTGAATCTGTGTGAATGTGCTTAGGAGCCTTTGCTCATATTCAGTGTGCTAACCAAGCAAAAAGCTTGCAATAACAATGACACTGTAATTCTTATGTTATTTATGTAATAATAATTATGTTGTTATTATTGAAAAGAAATAAGAGAGTGTTACAGCTCTTTCCAAATCTTGTGATCTCTGGCCATTTAGAAACCGATGTTAATGGAGATAAAAATCATCATAATATGAACATCAATAATACGTAAATTTTTATTAGATGGAAATGGGATCATTTTGAAAGGAAAAAAAGGCATTTTTACTAATGGAAGTCCACTCTTGTACTCATCAAAAAGCTGTGTTTTGGGGGTTACCACATAGCCACATAAATGGAGTATGAAAGCAGGATAAAAATCAGAGGATCCAGCTCAGAAATTACAAGACTGATATAATTTTATTAGGTCTCACATAGGGCAAGAGATTTCTTCTTTCCTCTTTAGTCAGGAAAAGAGAATAGGAAAAAAATCTAGTCACATATTGAAAAAAGAGCTGTCTCTTTACTAAAAGATTTCTGATAGTATTATTTTCATTTCATATAAGAAATGCAGAGCTCAGTTCAGGGACAGAAGGAAAATTACTCCCACCCTTAGTGTCTGAGGAGCTGGTTTGGCTGCCATGGAAGACAGGGCAACTATATGAAACACTTTATTTTGTACTGCAGTTTTGAAGTACAGCCATGGCGTAATATTTCTAAACCAACATGCCCCTGTCAACATTCCTGCAGTCGTGTTACCACGGTGAGTGGGCTTGTTGCCAATGCAGCCAGCTCTGAATTCCTCGAAAGGCTTCGTGCCCTCTGGATGGGAAGATAATCTGCACTTGGATAATGTGATATTAACACTACTGCAGTTACAGGAAGAGCTGCAGAAAATACTTTAATATCCACAATGCCATCCCTCATTTTTCTTTGGGCTCCTTGCAGTAGACACCACCAAATACACCCCACTGTCATGGGCCTCCAGCTCCTCTTTGTGGATGACAACAGTGGCTGCAGCAGAAATTATTTGAGGACTTCCAGCATTTTGCCTCAGCACCCCCTCTACTTGTTCCTCTGAGTAACACTGCTAGCAATCCAGAGGCTGTGTTCAGCATTGAGTTTAATCATGGATATGCATTTTACCTTCCATGCACTTTTTACAGCTCCAGAGGTCCCAAAGACTAATGTTACTTTCTCTTCTGAAATCATGAGAATTCCTTGTGTGGGAATAAAAATAACCCTCTGCAATCATTTTCTTATTAATAATTATGCCTTTAAGCAAATTCAAAAGGAGAATAAGTATACACTCTCCGAGATATCTGCACCCTCATGCCAAAAAAGTCAGAAAATCACTACACTAAATAGTGTGTAAATTTTCACAGAACCACAATTGCATATCCAAGCCCTTCAGAGAATATTTGTGGATCAAATACATGCATTTGCAATCATGAAGGCTGTTTTGTATATTCATTACCAAAAAAAAGTAGTAAATTTCTAAAATGTATTCAGAGTATAATTTCCAGTCACAGTTATTCAGGTTTCTTCTTTTAATTTTTGTCCAGAAAGCACAAATCTGTGCCCATTTCTGACTTTCTTTTTCATGTATCATACTCAATTTGTACATTTAAGATCTAGATTTCATCTGGTACAAACCCAGTGTTGCTAATGTCATTAGTTTCTGTCATGTAATTTCACATTCTGTTAAGAAACAGAATTTGAAATTAGCATATGTGCAAAAGCACTCAGAAATTGAAGTTTTTTCTCAGCTGAAAAGGTCAAGTACTTGTAAATCTTTGTCAGAACTGAAGCAACATGAATGCACTGCAGTGGCAGCCTTCCAGAAAGGTGCTGCATTTATTGCCAAAGTAGTGCTTGAGCCTCAATAGTGTGAAAATCTGTAGCAGCTTGTAAAAATCATAAAATAAAAAAGTATCTGTAGTCAACAATGTAACATATGATTCAGGTATCCTGAGTAATAAAGTAATAAAGCAATGAAGGTAAGGCTTTATTTGGAGTATATACTGAAGCATCAGAAATGTAAGGTGGCAAAAAATATTCTGGAAAACCTGAAAAAAGGGTAATTTTACTCCAACAACGGATAAATAGTTAACTAGTGTTATCATCCCTACCTTATTATCCATACTAGGAATAAGTATTGAAGACAACCATTCTTCATTACATTTTTTCTTTGAGGTATTTTGAAATTTCTACTGCAGATGTTCAAAATGAGTGAAAAAATTAATGCCATAGGTCTTTAATCTGGAAATAACTTTATGTTCTATGAGTAATACAGAAGAATCACATAGAATCCCAGAATATGCAGAGTTGGAAGGGACCCACAAAGATTATCCAGTCCAACTCCTGCCCCTGCACAGGACACCCCAAAAATCACACCATCTACCTGATAACATTGTCCAAACACTTGAACTCTGTCAGGCTGGTGCTGTGACCGCTTCCCTGGAGAGCCTGGGCCAATGCCCAGTCACCCTCTGGGTGAAGAACCCTTTTCTAACATCCAACCTAAACCTCCCCTCATTTGACTTCAGGACATTTCCTCAGCTCCTGTCACTGCTCACCATAGAGAAGAGATCAGTGCCTGCCCCTCCTCTTCCCTTAATGAGGAAGTTGTAACTGCAGTGAGGTCTCCCTTCAGTCTCCTCCAGGCTGAACAGACCAAGTGACCTCAGCTGTTCCTTGTATGTCTTCCCTCAAGGCCCTTCACTATCCTCATGGCCCTCCTTTGGATGATCTCTAATTCAATATCTTTCTTACATTACAGTGACTAAAACTGCACACAACATCCAAAGTGAAGTGGTATCAGTGCAGAGCACAGCAGGACAATCACCACCCTTGTCCTGGTGACAAAGGGACAATACAACAAAGTGATTTTTGCCAGATTAAAATTAAAGGAAGGAATGCTAGATCAGGAATCACGAAGTTGTTTCCATTTTCAAATCAGTAGATTACATGAAAAACAACTTCTTCTCTTGAAATTAGTGTTATTGATATGGCATATAATTGTGGTCAGAAGTTTTATGTAACAGTTTACATTTTCTATTCATGACCTAATTGATAGAGCTCTTTTAAAAATTATTTTTTTAAATGGCAAAGCATAACAATAAGTCTCAGTATGTTGTTTCAGCTGGTTACCTACTGACTGATAACTAAATATCCCACTTTTTGTTTAAACTTAAACTGTGCAATTTTTGTTAATTCAACTACTGCAGGTATTTTATACATTACAATTCATGTTTTTCTCTGAAATATCTGTCATTGGCCAGTGTCAGAAATCAGGCAGATAAAATAACTGGTTTGCCTCACTTATGAGCATTTACTAAGCATTTTCACTGTCAAATTTTGAGATGTTGAAACACCACATAGACTCTATTTCTGAAACTAGTACCCTACATTTTCTTCACATTACACACAGAGTAAAAAGGGGTCTTAACCCATGTCTTGAGAAGCAATGATCTTTCCACTGTCATACTGAACATTTTTTTAATGTGACAAATTTGTGATGCTCATACAAACAGAACAAATATTAGGAAATACACTAACTTAATTTCTTTTTGTTGAAAAGCAGATATTACATGGAGAAGCACTGAGGAAGGAGACAGACCCTTTTTGCATCTGTAGACATTTTCAGTTTTGGAAGCATGAGGACTGTTAGTGTTTCCTTCTTCTTTATTTCTTTTGAATAAAGAGATCCCTCTTCTTCAGATGTCGTTTTGTTCTTAGCTGCTGATACACATAGACTTAGCACATTTTAGAACTTATAACTGTACACTCAGATGGTGACTGATCCTGGAGTTAGATGCCCAAACCAGACGTCTGAAATCCTCAAGAACTGCTCTATTTTTTTTTTCCAGGAATGGGACATCTACAGCTACTCTGGGCAACCTGTTCCAGTACCCCACCACCCTCACTAAAGATTTTCCTCCTAACATCTAAAGTAAACATGCTCTCCTTCAGTTTGAAGCCGTTCTCCCTCACTCTTACATTGATGCATTGGAAAAGCTGACCTGAAACAGAGACTAGACAGAGCTAGAGAATAATGCAGGTATTTATTGAAAGGCTTTTAGGATCCACCTTGGGCAGGACAAGAGCCTGACCAGAGCTATACTCAGGGTGGACAAAGAACGGTCACAAAATGGACAACTGGTCACGAGATCTTACACTTTTATAAGTTTTGNACTCAGATGGTGACTGATCCTGGAGTTAGATGCCCAAACCAGACGTCTGAAATCCTCAAGAACTGCTCTATTTTTTTTTTCCAGGAATGGGACATCTACAGCTACTCTGGGCAACCTGTTCCAGTACCCCACCACCCTCACTAAAGATTTTCCTCCTAACATCTAAAGTAAACATGCTCTCCTTCAGTTTGAAGCCGTTCTCCCTCACTCTTACATTGATGCATTGGAAAAGCTGACCTGAAACAGAGACTAGACAGAGCTAGAGAATAATGCAGGTATTTATTGAAAGGCTTTTAGGATCCACCTTGGGCAGGACAAGAGCCTGACCAGAGCTATACTCAGGGTGGACAAAGAACGGTCACAAAATGGACAACTGGTCACGAGATCTTACACTTTTATAAGTTTTGGTCTATTTGCATATTGGCGTTTAATTGTCTGATTGCGGCTTCAGGTTGTGAGGTCTCATCCTTGTTCCTCCCTTCAGTCCACCGTTGTTTATGCTGTTGGGCTGAAAATTGTCCTTGGTCTTCAGCAGGAGGATTTGTTTTGTCTACCTGCTCTGTGAAGGGAGCTTACTGGCATTTAATATGAGGCTCAGAACTACATCCTTAGGCAGCAAAAATCTGAAAATATGAAAGCTAAAGCTTAAAGCATCAACATGCCCTTTTAAAAGTCACTCTCTGGCTTACTTCTAGGCCCCTCTTGAGGACTGGAAGGCCACAGTGAGGTTTCCCCAGAGCTTCCTCTTCTCCAAGTTGAACCACCTCGCCCAGCTCTCTCAGCTCATCCTCACAGGAGAGCAGCTCCAGCCCTGAGATCACCTTCATGGCCTCCTCTGCACTTTCTCCAGCAGGTCCTTCTTGTGCTGGGAACTCCAGAGCTGGACGCAGGTGGGATCTCATGAGAGGAGGTAGACAGAATCTCCTCCCTTGACCTGCTGGCCACGTTTCTTATGATGCTGACCAGGTTGTGGTTGGCTTTTGGGCTGTATCATTTTTGTTATGTCACTGTTCAGGCCTCTAGGACAGTTATCCTTACATGGGACAGTTCTGCAGTTAAAACATTCATTTAGGAAACGAAAGACTTCAAAGCCCCTCAGCTATTGTAAATTCCAAGTTACACAGAGACCTGCTCCCAGCTCCAGATTTTCTTTTCGAATTATACCGTCAACATTTGTGAGATTAAATGCAATGCAATAATCATGAGGAAGCAATTTCCATAAATACTGATTATTATCCTTCTTATAATTGATTATATCCTTCTTAAAATTAGAGTCAAAATAGAAATATTTTGAGTGCTTTTCTTTAAAGACAGTGTTTAAGGTCCATTTACTCAAGTTGTAGGAACCTACACTTCTGCCATTTCAATAAGTATTAGGCATGCTGCTCACCCTGTTAGAAGTACCAAGATGCTAGTGCATAAATTTGCCTTTTGTCACCATACATTATGTCCTTGAGAACTGAAATATAACTTGTCTTTTCCCTTACACATTCTTGAACAGTTAGGTTTCTATTTTCATTCTTCTGTGACTGATAGAATATTAGTAAGGCTTAATGTTCAAATTATGTGATCCACCAGCTGCAAACAGGTAATTTTATTCAAATAATAAATGGATTGAAGTTAATTGAACTGCAGAAGTAACAACAATATAATGTATTTGTTCAACAGTAGCTCCATTTATATTTTATTTTTATAGTAAATTAACTTAAACTTTTTTCATTCATTTGCTCTCCAAAATATCTTCCAGCAAAGGCTTCTGTTTCCAATAAATCACATAAAGAAAGACTTTACCCATAAACTAAAGGCTGTTGAATATTGCTACATTTTTAGTTATCTGACTGCTATAAATGGAAGTAAATTTATAGAGGATATGCTACATCAGATTTTTAAGTTAGAGACAGTAGGACATAAGAAATTGTTTTAAATGCTAAATCAGCAATTGCTCCACCTCTCTTTTTGGTTAAGCAGAGTAAAAATTCATTCAGACTTTTTCTGTATTACTCTGGAACAAAATGTGTTTCACTTCTATATAGTTATTTCTCACAAGTTTTTCTTATTCACTGCTCATTTTTTGTCAGTAATTCTCTTAAAATCTGAAGATATATTTTCTCAATATGCAGAGGTATTTTCATAAAAAAGAAGAGAGGAAAGGAAATCTATAAAAAAAGTATAATTCTTGCCTATTTCGTTCTGTTTCAGCTAGTAACAAGTAGATGTTTATATTCATTTAGAGTAAATTGATATAATTGTTTTGCTGCCAGTTGTGTTGTGCTTTGATTTGCCAGGTGGGTAAAGCTTCTTAACTTTTAAAGGCAGAAATATTATCTTTGGATATATTTTCAGAATATCTGGAAAAGTATTATTACTGAGGATGTGTTTAGCATTCCTGGAAAACATATGTAAAAAAAGTTTTGGTGTAGAAGAAAAGCCTTATAATCATTTCATACTTTACCTAAGGGAAAAAGACAGCAAAGAGCAACCTACATGAGAATAAAAGCTTTGAAAAATGTATCCTGTTTTTCTCCATTTTTCATGTTTCCAGGTTATTCAGTTCACCTTCAATTAGAACACACACTGCATGCCCATGAGTAGGCCTGGATTCAACACAGGATTTATAATGAAGCACTCTTTACTGCCAGATATCCTGGAAATCTTAGACCATCTGGTTTCACAACATACTTGTAGCTGATTATCTGCTTAAGAATTAATTAGGAACACATGTTAAACTGTTGTGATAGCAAAATTGTTGACATTTGTCTTATATGTGTTTTGAAAAGCAACCATTTTCCCAATCAGCTTCCAAACCAGGATGATGTAATGAAATAAAAGGCAGACTCTTCTAGGATTGAAATGCATGTTCCTTGGACGGGAATGATACCTAAAAGCATTATATTGTATTTTTCAGTATCTGAGTATAAAAGTATGGCATAGATGAAGCTCCTTCCCATGTCAGTTTATCTCTCTCCTTTATATAAAAGATAAGTGTAGCTTAAAATTGGGAACAAAAACCAGCACAATGCAAAGTAGGAAATACCATGAGATTCAGACGCTTAAGGATAACTGAAATATATATTCATTTTCTCAGCAGAGTTAGTTATCTTTTAATTTTTGAGTAGAATATATGCCTGTGGAATTTATAGTTAAATAATAGCCCATAGAAAAATACCAAATGTGGAATTTTCTAAAAACGGCACCCAGACTCAAAAGTTACTCGTTCTTTCTCTGGAGCTTTTTAAAACAAAGATTATCAGCAGCTTATATGAGTACAAACAACAAATTATTGTGACAAAATAAGTTCTTGCACATCAAATGGGTGACTGCCACACACCACTTGTTTGCTCTGAGTCACTGAGAAACAAAATGCCTCAGTAGCTTCAGCTAACACTAGGGAGTTGGGGAGGGGTTTGTGAATATTTTTAAGGAAAAAAACTCAGTTAGAATGAAATATCTTGAAACTGTAAGAAACAGAAAATATTTAAACTAGCTGACCTCCAAATATTTTTGTCAAACTGTGAATAGAAATATGATTTTTTTAAAATTGAGGCATTAACAAAAAGAAAAAGAATAATTTCTATCTCTAATACTAACCATGCTCAACAGAAAAAAAGGCAACATGAAACAGAGTTTAAACTTCAAAGGAGTTTTCACTTCTATTATTTGATAAAAGCATATTTTTTTCTCATACAGTTTTGAAATCTGGTCTTTTGCCTTTCAGTCTCTTTAGTCCATTTCATTCCAGAGGAGTTAAACACTTTAAATTTGTGATTATATGAATGACCACAAATGAGTGATTTTTTAGGCCCTAGTTTGTGTACTGCTTGCTAATGTATTCTTAAGCCTCTGTGTACAACATTAAGCCAGAAGGCAGCATGGCAACTTTACTTTGCAAAGCTGGATAATTTCTGTAAAATGCTAACTCTTGTGGAGCATTTGGTTTTGTACACCACGCTGAAGATCTAAATTTTTTTTCCCAGAGCAGCCTGGGATAATGGAATGGCTATTTTCCAGTTTACATAAGTCTATCTAATACCCTCTTCTCACTTCCTTGGGTGCAGCATTAGTGCCTGACACCACTAAAATATCATTTAAACACAGAGAGAAGCAGAAAATATTACAAGTCATGCCAAGAACTTTAACTACTTTTGAAATGAGTGAGAAGAAAAATGCTGGCATGTTTTAGCAGCTGTATATAGAGAATAAAACAAAACACAGACCAACAGAAAATTTAGTGCCTTTACAGAATTTGTAATTCATCCTAACATGTGGTTAGGATGCAACTTGTGGTTGCATTTGCAACTCTGAAGATTAAATGCAATCAGTAATGAAATTTTCAACTTCTATAGATATTAGTTAAGGGCTGGAGAAAGAAAGGAAAGGTCATGATAACGTACAAGTGCATATATATATATATACACACACTTATATACATACACACAAGCTTACAATTCCTTCTAAACTCAATAGGGATTTACAAATTTTAAAAAGTATGTTATACATTTTATACATATGTATACCTTTATGTACATATGTATACATACATATGTTATACATATACATTATTTGTCTTATCTGATTAGTTATATGAAATATAACAGTCTCAGTTACATCAGTTTAAATCTACTTAATTTCCCTACTGAAACAAGTCTAAACCATCATAAAACATTGCATCAAATCCTTCCCTATGCCTAATCTTCCTCCAACAGAGGAAAGAGGTCACACTTTCTTTACTATGTTACTATACATAAAGCTGCCCAGTTTTCCAGGTATTGACTTCAGCTGTGATATGTAGCAAGACCTAAACAGCCAAAATGTGCATTCATTATGTTTCTCAGGTAAAGAATAAATTCCAATCTGGTCAAATATAATACAAGCTTAAAAATACAAAAATGACTAAATATGATGTGGACAGATAGAGATATAATTTATCTACCAAAGATATACAGGAACACCTGCATTAATAAACTTAGACAAAGAGAAAAGAATTCATTTAAAAAGTCTGATGTCTTATAGGTTTACACAGTAGTTGAAATGAAAAGGATTTGCTATTTTAAATGGATCTATAAATGACCATTAGTCATCATTCATCTACTGTCCTTTCCTACTGACATTTTAACTGTCTTTTTACTGACATGCCTACTTTTTTTTTCTTGTTCTCTCTCCAGAAATAAAAGTGATAGTGTCATGTAGTTTATGTCAAAGATTCAATTTAAAAGAATTTCTCCAGCTGATCTGTCATAATAAGGTATTAATTTTTTCACTGAAAAAGCTGGATAGAGAACAAGAAAAAAGATGTGGTGAAGTCACACGTCAGTCTTTGTAAGTATAAGTCTATTATCATAAACTGATATTTCTCTTTCACCAGTGCCCATCAAGTGAAGTCATTTCCATCTCAAGTGCAGATGAAGGCACTTCTCTCCTTCCAACTGTTATTATGCAGCTTATCATCACGATTATTGTTAAAAGATACTATAATTAAAAAGATTAATTAGCAGTCAGAACAATAGAACCACGTATCTTACATTAACAATATATCAGGTTCCAAGGATGAAGCTTTCAATACAGCTAATTATGATGTTTGATAGGTCGGTCAAGAATATGAAAATGGTTTTTTTTGTTATTACAAAGCCTTTGTGCTGATATGTAAAAATGGCAATGAGTCATCTCCTGTCTCTTCATGAGGACATCTTTTTATGTTTGTAAAAACTCTTTTAGTGGTAATTGGATAAGGACCCACCAAAAATCAAATTAGGAACAATTAACACTCATTACTGCTAAGGAGAAATAAAAGAAAGAAATATATTTGGCAGCATGTAGACTCTTACTGCGAGTGTTTTACTTGAAATGAGGGCACATCACCATGCTTTACTGGCAAAGTATTCAAAACTCCTGAGTTATAGCTTTTCCTTTTTATAAATTAATCATTATTCAAGCAGAGGCAAGAAGTTCTTATCAAGCACAGCTGAAGATATGCTATGTGCTATGTCATTGTTTATTAGAAACAGATATTTCCTAAGCAAGCTAAAACTCTTGGAAATACTGAGCAATACAGTCACAATTACAATCAGAGATCAGGTATGAGTCTGAGCATGTCTTTCCTGTTCTTTGTTAATATCAACACAAAAGAACAGCTGAATGGTGACAATATGTTGTATTTCTGCCATTTTTTTTCCCTAAAACTCTTTGCTAACTAATGTATTACCCATCAAAATATTTTCTATATAAACTGAAAAGGCACATACACAAATAAAATTACTTCTGCGTGTCCTCTGTAGCAATTTGTTCACATTCGCATATGCTTCTCAACTACCTGGCATGACGAGTAAAGTGATTTTGAGAAGATAATAAACAATAATGAGGAGTAAGAACACAAAATTTCTCATAAAAAATATTTTACAAGTCAAAAACTCATTGGTATTCTTCACAATTTCAGGTATCTTCTTGTGAGGACCTAGCAATGAGAGATGGCAAGGGAACTCAGTGATAAAATGCTGAAAGTGGTTTTTATATCATAGAGGATTCTGTAGCGAGAAAAAAAACCACAAAAGACAGCAGCTAAGAGCCAGACAAGATTATGATTGATAGAAACAATTAATAATTTAATACATGGCCTTGTCACAGTTTTAAGCAAGCGATCCCTGATATTTCTGATTGTAATTTCATTTTCTCTTCCAGATATCATCCATTTTCCTTGCCACTTACTGGGCTTCATATCCAATACTGGATATTCACGTAAATCAAGCAAATTTTAAAATAATTAGCACTATTGACAATATTTAATACTGAAATCTGTTTTATGTTGTAAATTGTTCTATTTTATCAAAGGATGCATTTACACTTCCTGCATATTTTACAGAACCATATGTCCTGTAAAATACACATTTATGACTTAGGAGCTTTCATCTGCGGGGCTCTGGTCAGTCAGAGTTTTTTTAAAAGTATTTCTTCAAGTTCTTTGTCTTCTAAACTTAATAAGACTATGCAAATAAATTAATATCTCTAGAACTTTCCTGTTTTCTTTAGTTTTCCTAACGAACTACTGAAGGTTGAAGGTGTTTTAAACCTACCTTCAGTTAACCAGTGATGCAAGTCTAAGGATAGATGATAGCTATCTACATTTTATGATCTTTTCCCTTCAAAATTCCAGAGCTGGAATTCATTCATTCCCAAAGCAAGCTAACAAGGAGACCAAGGAGCCTTCTACATGTAACATTACATCCTCTGCCTCTATATATTCATTTAAGGTCAAGTATTTACACAAAACTTGATCAAAATGTTGGAACTGCTGCTTCCTGAGAAGCTCAAATAAAAAGTTCAATTATAACAGGAAATACAGAAATTTAAAGTAGTTACTGAGTTCATCAAAAACAAATCTAATACTTTCTTCCAACCTCCACCATCACAAATTTCATATTAAATGAAGCTGAGCCTGAAGGCAACAGTAACTTCTCGCTCACCTTAGAGGCTTGGTTTGACAGTGACAGCTGACTGTCACTGCATCAAAATCCTCAGAGAGTTTGCGAATGAGATACATTTCCCTGCTAAAAGCACCTGTGAAGACAACAATAAATTAGTCACTCTTCAAGAGGATGGAGGGAAACTGAGCAATTAAAGGTAGTCTCGCTCACATGCAATTAAGGATAGTCTCATGCTTTCAATGACGAGAAAATAAATAAGAATTATATTAGAGTCATTGCTAAAAATAGTTAACCTCTTTAACTCTTTCCTTTCTGGGTTGGATAGGTTACTGCTCAGGCACAGTTACTGTTCAGTTACAGTTTTAAGCTTATAGCATTTATGATATTTTCTGTTATGAAGGCAAGAAATCAGAAAAATAGGAGAGAAGGAGCAGCAAACTGCAGAAAGGGGTCAGAATGCTTCACTTTAGAACAGCAAATGCATTTGTAGATAATTAGACTTCTAGTACTCTTTTTCTTTATATTATGCTTCTGTACAATAGGTATCCATATCCAATGCTTAGCTTAAAAGGAAATTGAGTACATCATGTTATTGTGTTGTAGCTTCCAGAAGACATTTATTCTACTTGTGCTAAGTGAATTTCTACTCGGACTAAGAGTGCACTCTGGCATTATGAGTTCATATAAAAGCCTAAACAGCAGATGACCAGCTTTTCCAAGACTAGAAAAAACAGGCTTGCTTGTGTTTGAGACAAACCAAACTACCAAGGGAGTCTCTTATCCTAGGTTTTTAATAATAATTTCTTGACACTAGCATGGGATTTCAATAAAGCTGCATTATAAATATCCAATTTTAGCATTTCTCAGAGGGAATTAATTTCTGGCTTCAGTTAGACAGTTTGCATGGAAGAAACACGTCTGAATGTATTCAGAAAGTTGTCAATCAAATAAATTTTGACAAATAGTAAGGTTCAAATTACATCATATATTTGTGTATATTAAATCATCAGTATTTTAGAGCTAGAAATACTTGTGTGTCAGCTGTCAAGGTCTATTCTGAAGTTTAGACAAAAGGTGATTGAGGAGTGGAAGCACATTTCCAGTAGAACTGTTTTATTTTACAGTCTAAATTCAAAACATGTTTGCAGTAAGCCTGTAGGGGAAGGGACACAAGTGTACATTCAGTAGAAACTATGGTGACATTTTCTTCTCTCCCTTAAAATTGTTGCATTAGTTTACAATAAGGACTCGTCAAAAGGTTACAGATTAGGGTAGTTTCACATTCAGGATGATGTGATCTCTATAATGCTAACATTTTTGTTGCCAGACACAACTCTGTCAGTACATAATCATGTTGAATTAAATTTATTTAATTTACTTGGAAAAAAAAAAAAAGAACAAATAAAGCTAACAAAAAATAAAACAAACTTAGCCATACAAGCAGAAAGATAAAAAAAAGTACTTAAAGATGTTGAAGGTCCATTAAAATTTTCAAAATTGCCCTTGGCAAGAAATATTAGCACATTCTTTTTTTTCGGGAAATCAATGTATGCTGTGAAGACCCCTAAAATTACAATGAACCCTGGAGATATTTTTTTTTGTGGCCTGTACCTTTCTTGGTACCTTTCCTTACATTTCACACAATGGTTTGGTCAAAGATATCTATACACTTGTTGTCGGATTTCTATTTCCGATATTCAGGTGGTTTTGTCTTTTTTGCCCTCCTGGATGTTTCGGGGCAGACGCATGAAAGAGACAGAGGCTTCAAGCTTCAGTTTCTCCAAGGTCTATCACTTTGTTTATTATTCCTTATCTCATAGTTCTCTCTGTGCCCNGTTCAGTTCCCAGACTGTCTGGTCAGGGTCTCCTGAGCTTCCAGGGCAGCCAAAGAGATGCCCTGGGTTCCGACAACTTGTCACCTAGCTCCTAGAAAATTTTACTGCATTGTGTGTGCAAGTATATGAAGAAAAGAGTGTCTGCATAATTAAAATACAAAACACCATTGAACCACCATGTCCATGTTTGTATCCTGTTCTCGTTCTTCCAACTCATCCCCTCTACTTCTAGTTTTTGTCTCCAAAACTGAAAGAGTACATTCCACTGCCTTTTCAAACAACCAGTTCATACAATCTGATTTTACACGTATAAATATTTAAGAGGGAAAAATAAAAAACCACTCCTGATTCTTAATGGATTTTTAGGTCCCAACTACCTGGACAAACCAGGTAACCTACCAATAAAATTCCATTTTCTAAACCATTTTGCATCTTAACATTTAAAGAGAAGATAAAATATTCTTTTTCATTGTGTTGGGCTGATCTTGGCTGGATGCCAGGTAACACAAAACCACTGTATCATTCTCCTTCCTAAACTGAGCAGGGGAGAGAAACCATAACAAAAGGCTCAAGGGAGGAGCTAAGGACAGGATGAGATCACTCACTGATTGGGCAAAACATACTCAGCTCAGAAAATTTGATTTATTGCTAAAAAATCATTAAAGCGTAATAATAAGTTTAAAAAAACCCTTAAACCACTTTCCTTCCACCTCTCTGTTCTTTCCAGGCTCAGTGTCACTGACACACTGACAGAGCTGCCTCACCATGGTCTTCCCCACAGGCTGCAGGGGAATCTCTGCTCTGGAATCCTTGGCACCTCTTCCACCTCCTGCTTCACTGACCTTGGTACTGCAGAGCTGCTTCCTTCACATATTCTCACTCTTCTCTCCTGGCTGCTGTTGTGCAGCATTTTTTCCCCTTCTGAAATACTTTTCCCACAGGCACTATCACCATCACTGCCAGGCTCAGCCTTGGCCGGTTACAGGCTCCTCCTGGTGCTGGCTGGTGCTGCCTCTGTTGAAGACAGGAGAAGCTTCTGACATTTTCTCCTGGAAACCACTCCTGCAGCCCCCACTCCAGCCAAAACCTTGCCATGCAAGATTTTTGTAAATAGACCATTAAAATGCCATCATAACTGCAGAAGGCAGTGGTTTGCTGGACACAAATACTTGCTAGCCTGAGAGAAAAAGCTAATGGGAATGAAGAATCTGTGGGACTTGAGTCCTCTTCAGGGAGAGACAGTTAAGTATAATCAATTCAATAAATGCTGTTCTCATATGGACATAAATTGAGTGAAATTTGTCAATTAAACAGACAAACTGTGCCTTGAAGAACCTAAACAAAGAGAAACTAAATCAGGTCCACTGAAATATCCTCATCAGCCTCCCTAAATAAATGACTAGGATAATTAATTTCATTTTATCTACTGACTTTGTTAAGAAGTATCCTTTATTGCATTGTGCACTAGCGATAAAGCTGTCTGTGCTACCAATCTAGCAAATTCATTTCTTTCAAGGCTTTCACTTTTCTCTGGTCAGAGTTAAAAACAATGTGGGAGATCATCCTCAGTACTCTCCATTCTAACTGCCCAGACTGAAAGAACATTAATCTGCTGTTAATATTGACCTGCTCTAGACACAAATTAAAAAAAA
>VWYP01006030.1:0-33364 GCA_013400435.1 Pycnonotus jocosus | reverse complement strand
TTTTTTGGCTACTCATTACAGATCATACTGAAAAGTAAAAGTCCATCATTTTGTCATTAATCTGTAGACACAGACATATTTTTCCATGGAAGTGTTTTCAATAATTGGTATATTATTAGCATTTCAGGTAGAACACAGTTGCTCTTAGAGTGAGGTTAAATAATGAGCATGCAATTAGGAAGGAAGACCTGATCTATTTGCAAGTGCTTATAATTGTAGGCATTTCACATCAAATTCCTGGACATTAGGACAATAAATAAATGCAAGATTAAGACAATGTACTTATTTAAACGGGAAATATATTCAGCTAGGATGCATATATTATATCTTTATTTATACATTTTAATGCAATTATGCTCAAATTCACAAATGTGGAAAGTAATCCATAATGGAAGACAGAGCTGTCTTCCTCTACATAATGATTCACTGTAAGAAGTTAATGAAGTTTTAAAAAAATGTATGCTTGAAGTATTCTTCAGGTAAAAAATGTTGTTATTTAAAACAAGAAAAGTCTTCTTAGTAATACAGTTCACTCAACCCAGTGTTGTAGCTGATCTTCCTCACATCTAAACACTTACTAATTTGAATTAAATGTGACCTAGCCACAGCATTCAAAGCTAACTTGGAAATTAAGACAAAGATTTTGGAACTAGATTTTCATGATCCTGAAAATGACACCCATGTCTAAGACTAAAAGTGCAAATATGGGAACATGTAATACAGTTGACAGTACTTAACCATTATTATTTGATAAAGATTTGATTTGTGTTGATGATGGATTCCCATTTCAAGCGCTGATCTATCAAAAGTTTTGCTAGCTTTATTTCTGTGTTTCTGGATAGAGACAAAAGTCTTGCCTTCAAACAAAGTAAAGTCTAAAGGCTGGTAATAACAAATTCAGAAAAATAAGGGGGTTTAAAAGTGTGAGGAAATAGAGATATTTTTTGTTCTATTCTAATCTTCAAGTATTGGACTTGAATTGATTAAGATGACTTCTCTGGCCTCACTGAATTGCTGATGCTGAGAAAAAGAGAAAATTTCAAAAGCAGATCAGAAATTAATGCTAATTTAGACTGAGTCATTTAACATTTCTTGCACTTCTGTGAGAACCTAAAAGTCCCAGGCAATGAACCTGAATCTCCCAGGCAATCTCACTGTCCTCCTCTAAACCTCCAAAAAAGTAGGGTGTTTTTTTCTTGTTTTTACTGTCATTACATACAGATAGGAAAGGAGATTATTCTACACATCCAAGTATTTTCCTTAGTGTACAAATGGCATGACAGAGTAGGTGTAAAGAAAGAAAAAGTTCTTTTTCCTTACACCTTGTTCACCTTCACAGATGCTATGTCTGATGGGCGTGCACCTTCCTTGCTTTGTTCTGTACATTACAGCTGTGAGCAGATCTCAAGATGATGTTCTCATACAATTTTACTGTCTTTAAAAATCTTCTGGATTTTGGATTCTACTGCATCTCTTTAGTGCTATTGCTAGATAGCTTGCTCTTCTATATCCATAATGATTTAATTGACTGAAGAAAGCAGTTGTCTTAATCTCAGGCAAAGTGCACATCTCAAGCTTTCCACAAAACATTAAGAAAAGGCCAATACTGCCAAGACACAGAAGATGACAAATACAGTTTTGAAAACCAAACAGTGAGCATGTTATTGCCAGTTTTATATTAGTTTCGTCTTCAGGTATTTCCATAGTATCTGATTTTGTATTTCCTTTTTAAAAACAAAACAAGATAAAATAAAGTAAAAAGAAATCTGTCAGCTTTTGTTAATTAGGAGTTGATTTATCAAATTTGCTGCTACTCATTTTGCAGATTTTTCTCTGTTGAAACAGATCTTGCATTTAATTAATGGATGATAGTGCTGATAACAAGGACATTTTAATCACTAAGTGCTGATGATAGATGGTTTGCCTGTTTAATTGAATTGTTACTTAACAGCATATTGTCTTTGAGAATGCTGTGATTTGGATTTAAAGATGGAAGACACGTAGTTGGGCGATGTGAAAATCATGTTTATTTCTTGGAACTGTCATTAGCTTGTAGCAGAAAAACTTTTTCCTTATTTCAAAAATTTCAAAAACCTTTTTCCCCCTATTTTAACTGGAAAACTGATCGTTTGAATCTTATTTTTTTTCTCCCCTTACTTATCTGGAAATTTATATGTAAAAATACAGAGAACAGAGCATGGATGCTGTCAATGTTAGCTAATAAAAATACTCCATTCCACAGCCACATAATTGATTCTGTTAATTTCTAAATTAATTTGTCAAATATTTAAAAAATGTAAATATTATATAGGGGTTAAATTATCTTATTCTAGTTCTTTAATGCAATTTCTATTAACTGTTGGTTACATTCTTTCATGGGATGTTTCATAGTACATTCTGATTTTAGCTCTCTTTCTTTACTATTTTGTCTACTTTGAAGAGAGAGTCTACACAGAAATAGGTAAATTAGTTAAATTAAAAATGAAATTAATAAGAAATAAATAATTGCAGTGCAATTAAGGATCTGTATGAAACAACATAGGAAATACAGAGAAAATATAACCAAAAAAACTCCAAGGAATGTGGCTCAGCTAAAGATCAGGCAAAATATAAAAAATACAGGGAAGGAATCCTTTACTGCATATCTACATTAAACTTGTTTAAGCAATCAAATAACTTGTTCTAAATTCAGAAAAGTTAAAAGCAAACACATAAAAGTCAGGCCCAAACCCGTTTGGGGAAAAAATAAAATGAACCAAAATCTCTTTATAACAAAAATCTCTTTATTGAAATACGTTAAAGCAAGAAGCCTTCCAGAGAGTTTGTGTGAAGCTGGCAGACAATCCAGATATAAAATAAATGTACTACTGTGGAAGAAAATGCAACTGCTTATATGTTTATTTATGGTTCAAGAGCTTCAAAGCGATTCCCCAGTGTTTATGAGGGATTCATTAACTGGTGATCCCTTCTAAATAAAGAATCAGTAGATGCAGTTACAGAGCAGACAGAGTAGAACAGTAGTAAATAAATGGGTGCCAAGACTAGAGAGTATTTTACCCATGCTTTAAAGGAACTGACTATAAAATACATAATATACTACTATGTAGAATGAAACAATTGTTTTTCTAAGATTCTGTAAGACTGAGTAAATGTAACTGAAAAGGATGATACTTCCATGAGGAAATTAATAAGCTATATAATAAAGAACAGAGTTGGGGTGCTCATAAATGAGCAACATACTAGGAAAGGGTTGTCAGGATTTTAAAAGCCATCTCATAAATCTCCTTCAGTTCCTTCCTAGAACTGTAGCAAATTTATGAACAAGGGAAACAAGTTAAAAATATCACCTTTTGAAGTATGAGTTAACTTTTGATATGGTCCTCATTACCAAAGAGAAAAAGGAGGTATATTGAATAATGATGATCTCACAGTGCTCCCACAGTGAAGGTCACCCATGAACTTCCAACAGACCTATACTGTGAAATGCACATGTTCACAATGTGAAAAATGCTCTGAATAGCAGTGGCAGAACTTGCCTATGATTTTGAATTATTTGGGAGACTAGAGACAGAATCTGAAGAGCTGAAGTATGTCCTTACATTGCTCAGTGGTTAAGTAATAAAATGTCAATGTGAAAATTGAATGTAGTTAAATGCAAAGTACCCCTCTCTCCACTCCATCAATTTTAAGTTTACACACACAATAATAGGCTCAAAGCCTAAGTCTCACCATTTAGGAATGAGATATCTCAGTTATGATATGTATTTCTATGAAAATACCCAATTGTGAGCAGCCAGAACAAACTGAATCCTAGAAACTATTGGGAAAGGAATAGAAAAATAAAATAATTATTATGCAGCTGTATAAATAGATTGAGTCCATGAAATACATACACAGTAAATTTCCCTTCCTGGGTCTCAAGAAAGATAGAGTAAAGCTGCAAAGGATTTAAAGAAAATGCCAAGGCTAAGCAGAAGTATTCAGCATGTCCTGTTGGGGGAGTGATTGAACAGATTAGGCTGAAAAATGCATGAATGAGGGAGAAGACCATGGAAAGCTATTTAACATTACAAACTCTGGAGAGCTGAACAGGGATAATGAACCATCACTTTCACCACATGAAGCATCTTCTCACTTGACTCTTCCTTAAAATATTTTTGTACTGATTTTCTGCCATATAAACAGTGTAAACACATTTATTACATAAGCCTTCATACCACCAAGTTATAAGCCTGTATGGTTTTCAGAGGCATAGTAGAGAAACCTGTTGATAACAGGTAATAGTTTCTTTTTTCTACTAACAGTTACAGAACCATTATTCTGTTATGACTGCTAATATTCTTCTAAAATTTCTTTTTTTTCCCCTAACAATGAAAAAAAAAGGAAGGAAACAGACTTATTTGTCCTCTTTTTTGAAGATCAAGGAATGGAACAGCTTTAAACATGTTGGAGAAACAGCATAAGTTTATTCTTGTTTTCCATATTTGTCCAATATTAATTAACTCATGGAGACTCTCTCTGATTATTCTGTGATATACTCAAAGGTACCATAAAACGCATCTCATACCGAAAAAGGACAAAATGCTTTTGTTTGCCTAAACTCTCCTGACAAAAAAAAAAAAAAAAAATAAAAAAAAAAATTGGCAGAGTAAAAATATTTATGGACATGTAGTCCTAAAATGCAGCTATGCTGACTCAAAAAAAGATAATGTTTTAGTACAAAGAGCTGTGCTCCATAGAACTGTGATTTGTAATGTTCTCGTTACTACTAAACATAAAAGAATTTAAAGTACTGTGTAAGCAAGTTTAAGTCCAAGCAGTGTTCATGATTTGAAGACTACACCATTGTTCCCAGAGCATTTGCTCATGTGTTCCTGTATTATCAGCTTTGACTGATTCATTCCAGTTTTGGGCTTTTTTAATCTGAGTAACAGTAACACTAAGCAATAGTACCTACATTACAAGGACATTAATCTACTAATAGATATTGCTCCCAAGGCTTAAATGAAAATCTGTATTGGAATGTTTACAGTTAAGAAAATAATAATAATAATAAATAATAATAATATTCAGATTTCAGTTTCACTTAAAAAACCTTCAGAATTTAAAATTTGTGAGTCTTTTTCATATGGGCTACTCTTGCAATTAAGTTTTGCTAAATTTTTTAGTATATGAAGTACACATTAAAGGCAAGGACCAAGCAGAAATCTTCTGATTGGAGTTTGAAGACAATGAGGGCAATACTGCTTTAAGGGACAGCAGGCTGTTGCTCCTCTTTTGCCCATCTTTTCCCTATCTCCATTAGCTGACAGTCCATTCCAGCAAGCACTGATACCTTAGATCCAGTCTATTAAATAGTAAGTCTGCACATACTGCTACTTTTATCTGTCTATCGGGGATAAATCTACACTAATCCGTACTGTGGAATTGGAAATAGAATTTGGAAAGGGCCAGGAGAATTCAGCCTATTGATTTACAGGCCAGGGCTCACTGATGTTGCTCTGCTACTAAACAGGGCTGATTACTTTTCAGATGCACAAGGTTGAGCAGACATTATTGTTCTTCTTCAGCAAACTAGTATGAGGATTTTGGGGGTTTCTTGATATCTTAAAGAAAAAAAAAAAAAAGACTGACTTTCTTAAAGCAGCTTCTTTGATTTTTTAATTGTTTGGTCTACAAGAAACAGCAGTTCTAATTACAGGATGTAGTATTTGTTTATTTCTCATCTATTTTCTCCTTAATTAAGACTTTGGTGGAATTGTAAAGAGAGAGAGTAGATGCATTAATTATTTGGTATAATGTCTTACAGCAAAATAGAAGATGAGGACTGCTAAAATATGCAGTTAATGATTTTTCTAACCATAAAACTTTTAGCAAAGATTTGCTAAAACCAGAATCTTGGATCCAAACACTGCTAGGAAACTAGAAGTCATATCTGCAATCTTTGCTTGTGCTCATCTCTACAAGGACAAAAAAAGCAATTGGAAGTAAAACTACTTGTTCTAAACTCATAGATGCTTTGGCGTTCATTTGTTGTGCTAATGTGTTAACAGTAAAATGCACATGTGCATTTGCAGATACACCCCATAAAAATCTGTAACACACTGGCTTATGTACTACCTTAATATTATATATTAAAATAGAACCTTGAAAGAAATTACTACAAATAGGAAGATTTGACACCGATTTTGGAGAAAAAACCTCTGTTAATATTTGGCTAAATATGCAAGCAGAAATCCCAAACCGATCTTATGGGAAAAAGCCTTCAAATCTGAAAATAACATTTTATGGGAGCAATTATTCCTCTCTAAATTAGTGATACATTTACTGCTGAGTGTAATCTCAGATGGCAGGTTTACATATGTACGGGTTTTCCATTTTCAATGTGAAAAATGTTTTCTGTATCTAATGAATTTAGGGAATGTCTTGTTTGAAATATTATACTGAGTTTTATGTATTTAGTGTAGTATGAGCAGAGGAGAAGAGACGAACCTTATAAGCAGTTTAAGCATTTTAATTTCAAAGTGTTGTCATTCAAGCTTTGTATAAAAGTGGGAATGATTGCCTGGTGGGACCTCTTTTGTGGATCATTCATAGCTTTATATAGGATTTAACATGATAGTACTACAACCTCCAAGTGTTACTGTCCTATTAGTACAGATATAATAATATCATAAATAATACCATAAAAAATTAGCTGATGAATGTTCTAGACCCTAAACATTACTTGCAAACAAACTCATACTTTTGTTAAGATTCTCTGTAGAGAAGAGGTTCAACCAGCAAATACAAAATCTAATTGAAATTTCAACTATCCAAAATCATACTAAGCCACCCATAAACAGCTCAGTTCCTGTTTCAGTTTGGGGAAAGCAACATAAATGAATTTCCCTGTATTTCTGATTTAGCATATCAAAGAGTAGAATCAACTCCAATGGCTTTTGAGGCTGATGAAGGCTAAAACATCTGAGGTATTCAGTAGAACAGCTAAAGCTTCCAAACTTTTTAATGATGAGAAAAAACACAAAGCTTTTCAAGATCTAGCTATTGCAAATGTGGTCTACTTAGTACATTTCCAGGACGGGTGAAGGTCAGAATATTGACTTCTTTTTTGACATCATTTTAAAAGGTTCCTAATTTTGCTTTGGTTTTAAATGCATTTTTCAGAACCATACAGGTAAGGAAAGCTGGAAACCAGTAACAGACAGCTGTGTTCAGGCTATTAAAAGCCAATCTGGGCATATCTATGAAATAGGACATCCTGTTGGTCTAGAAATTAGTAAATTGAAGTGAAATTATAAGTAATTAGCTGACACACTTTCACAAACCCTGTGAAAATTATTTTAAAACATCTAACAGCTGTTGGCTAATAAAGAGAAATAGTATAGATGTGGCAGAACATTTCAAGCACCAGTAACAAAAACATTAAAATGCTGTGAAGGGTAGCTGCTACGTGACAGCAGCAAGGGTGCAGTTGAAGAACAGGCACCATCCAAATGTGGGTAGCAGATGTGTGAAACCAAACGTGACTGTCACATCCTGTGCCTGAGCTCCTTTAAAACCATGGGACACAGTGACTGCTCCAGCTCAGCTGAGCACTCCTCCCTTTCTCAGCACCTTGTCAGGTGCACCACACTATTGGACTTACATAAGATTGTTATGATTCCTTCAGTTTCAGTTTTCATGTTTTTCACATTCTGTGCTGCCTGGGGGTGCAGTTCTGAGCTTCTTATTAAGTCCTAGTGAGCTCTCTTCACAGAATAGGTAGACAAAACAGATCCTTTTCCTGCTGAAGACCAAGGACAAGTACAAGTTTCAGGCCCAAAAGCATAAACAAAAGTGGACTGAATGGAGGAACAAGAAGGATGAGACCTCACAACCTGAAGCTGTAATTGGACAATTAAACTCCAACATGCAAATGAACCAAAACTCATAAAAGTGTAAGACTTTGTGATTAGTTGTCCATTTTGTGACTATTCTTAGTCCACCCTGGGTGTAGCCCTGGTCAGGCTCTTGTCCTGCCCAAGGTGTACCCTAAAGACTTTTCAATAAATACCTGCTTTATTCTCTATCTCTGTCCAGTCTCTGTTTCAGGCCAGCCTTCCTAAGGCATCAGTTTCTTTCTTCCTTCTTGAAAAAAAAACCAACACTGTTCTTTATGGCATTGATGAGACCATCCCTCAGGCTGAAACTCTAGAGGATACCAGTATTCCATATCTTTATAAAGACTGTCTGTTTTTCATTCTTTTGTGTGAATTCCTAAGGAGTATTCTATGGGCAATGTTGCACGTTAGCTGAAGGCAGCATATAATGATTGCAATGTAATTGTTACCACTGCTGTTTTAATTTAGATTTTGTATTGGTTTTGTCCTTCCCTTGTATGTGCTAACAGCATGTTTATATCAGGAATGTGAGTTCCCATGATGAACAGCTAATTACATAAAACTCGACATCGCTGTCCAAATCCCAAATTAAAACAATTCTTCTCACCATAGGGTTATGCTATTTTACATGTAGATCTTTAACTTGAATGCTATTACAATTTTTTTCTGTTTTCCCAGTCTGAGGTTTAACCAATGAGCTATGATGGTGCATTATGAATATGTATCCTGAGCATAAATGTTACATAACTTCTTTCTCATTATTTGATACAGAAATGACTTTTCTTTTTCTCCCACTAAAATCAGAAACTTTCCTGTACAGCAATGCTAATCTTGAAAGCAGATACAAACAATCTGTAGAGAGAAAAGACTATTTCTGTAATGTGTTACTAACAAATTTGAGAAGTGCCTTACAATGAAGGAAGAAACATCAATTTTTAAAAAGATCCTTCAATATCTTCCTAGTTGAAACTGTCAGCATTTAATCTGTAATGCTTAAAATTCAGTCAAAAAGTGAGATGTTTACATATCTAAGGATCACTGAAATGGGCCCCCCTGAAATTATTCTTAAATTCCTAGTCAGTTAAATGCTATTCATGATCTTACTGATGACACTACTTTCAAAAATTCAGTAGAGATTGACTCTGTATTAGAATTCACTGCTATTTAGGAACTGACTCTAAATCCAAACATCCTTCCATTCTAAAGAATAGTGGATTTACATACTTGCCTTGAAATAGAATTTTTAAGGTTGGAAAAGACCTTTAAGATCATGGAGTCCAACCATTAACCAATACTTCCATATTGATCATTAAACTGTGCCCCCAAGTGCCATTTTCATGAGGGTTTTTTTTAGCACACCAGAGATGAGGACTCAATCACTTCCCTGAGCAACCTGTTCCAATGCACCACCATTCTCAGTGAAGGGGTTTTTTTCTAAAATCTAATATAAAACTCCCTGGTGAAACTTGAGGACATTTTCTCTGGTCCTAGTACTTGTTACCTTGAAGAAGAGGATGACTCTCACCTTGTTGCAGCCTCTTTCCAGGCAGTTGTAGAGAGTGATAAGATCTGTTAGACAGTGGTTTAGTAGGACTTTGAAGTCTTTGATACCACATTTCCCTTCAATCAATTAATGTATAAAACTTAGTTGATGTAATCTCTTTTTAATATTTTAGCTGAAATGAATCAACAAGGATTGTGAAAAAGTGTTATTTTAGTGTGTATGTGTTAAGGGAGAACTGAGCTTGCACACACTCCCAAAATAAATAAGTTTTGCATTTAGGAAAAAAGTTTTGAGATTGTGCTTGGACACTTTGTAGAAAAAGAGAGAAGGTTAAAGATGCCTATGGGTTTTCTTTCCATCCCTATGTGTCTGAGCAAAGATCCAGTACAAATTATTCTGATATTGGCAATGAAGAAACAGTAAAAAAAATCGTTTGAAGGCAGAGTTCTTTATAAAATTCTTAGAAAGAAAAATTCACCAGATATTCATTCATCTTGCAGTTCCTTTTTAATGCCTGGGGTTGGGGAAATTACATAATCCCTCTATAAATGACAATGCTTACTGTATTCCAACAAAATCCTGGTCAGGGTGCCAAACAAAATACAGTTGTTCTGTGACTGCAAGTACTTCTATTAATTAGATATGAAATTTGGAAGAAACTTGCTCCTGAAACACAGGATCACAGTTTTTTTTCCAGCAGATGACACTGTATTTCTCTCTGGAGAAAACATCCTAATGTGTGTTCAGACACACTCTGACATACAGAGAAAATGAGACATCTATCTTCTTGCTACAGCAAGATTTTAAAAATATTCATCTCCTGCAATAGCTCTTCCAGGGACTGCAGTTAGGTGTATTGAGGTACTTATGTACTACCTTTCACTCTGATTCATTGGCAATAGGGTTATAAACATTCAATGACTGACAACAAGAAAAGCAAAATTTCAGTTTCTGAGAATTTTTTTGTAATATTTATTGAGCCTTTACACAAAGACCTGTGAAAATGACTTTTGCAACCTGAGTCATGAACCAAGTATTACGTATCCACCTACAAATCCAGCTAAGTAAACGATTAAAGCAGGAGGCCCCTACTAAGGGAAGAGTGAAAAAAAATTTATCTTTTCAATTTACAAAGCCTGAATTATCCATAGTGTTCCAGGGTACTTCTTTGTCTAGACAAAGGTGTCCTCCTAAACCTGTGAGCAGTGTTGCAGGATGTTACTCTTCTTCTTTTCAAACTTTACTTTTCTCATGTTTCAGTGACTGCACAGAAAGGTCCAAATGTAAGCAGGAAAATTGAGAATCTGACCACTGGTAAAAGACAGAGCAGCAATGAGATTATATAATAGATCCCATTCTCACATTTTCTTCATATCTACAGATATTCTGGGTGTAGAAGCCATGTCAGAGTTGGTGTTCTAAATGCTTGCTAATCATGCCTTTCACTTAAACTCTGTAAATCTTGGGTTGAAAGAAAGTGTAACCATATGACTACATGCTTTCCCATCCAGTGCATGTATCGCAGATTAAGCTCTCTTTTTCTTCCCAGATAAATTCCCTGAACATTCAGTGAGTATTCAATTCTGTAAAACTTATTAACTGACATTTAGCAAATAAGTTTCCATTTTTCCTTTGAGACAGGCCATATAACAAAAAAACCCCCACAAACATTCATAAAACATGTGCAGTATTTCCAGTGAAACAGAAAATTACGCAATGCTTCTGAGTATTGAAATTTTAGTTCAAAATGTGGACTATCTGCAGAATCTAAGCTACATCTTGGAAATCTGAAATTCATGAGCATGGATCCAGATAGTCTACCATAAAGGATAAAAGACAATTTTTTTCTTTTCTTTTCCCCTAATAGTAATATTAAGTGAAAGCCTATATGAAGTGTCTACAATTAAATGTCTATACATTCTTAGGAGCTCTTCAACATCTTTATACGTGACTTGAATGGAAGATCTGAAAGTATACTAAGCATAGCAAGTTTAAGATAGTGCCAGACTCTACACCTGGGACAGGGCAACCCTGGTTGTGTGTACAGATTAGGAAATGAGAGGCTGTAGAGCAGAGCTGCAGAAAGGGCCCTGGGGGTCCTGGTCTGTGGGAAGCTGGATCTGAGTCAGCAGTGCCCTGGCAGCCAGGAGGGCCAACCCTGTCCTGGGGGCATCAGGCCCAGCATCACCAGCCAGGCAAGGGAGGGGATTGTCCTGCTCTGCTCTGAGCTGGGGCAGCCTCACCTCCAGTGCTGGGGGCAGTTTTGGGTGCCACAATGTCATCAAAATATAAAGGCATTAGACAGTGTCCAAAAGAGAACTACAAAGACGGGGAAGGGTTTAGAGAGGAAGTCATAAAAGAAGCAGCTGAGTTAACTTGGCTTGTTCAGCCTGGAGAGGAGACTGAGGCAGGACCTCACAGTGGTCTGCAGCTTCCTCACAAGGGGCACTGATCTCTTGTCTCTTGTGACCAGGGACAGGAGCAAAAGGAGCGACAAGAAGCTGTGTTAGGGACAGTTTAGGCTGGACACTGGGAAAAGGGTCTTCACTCAGAGGGTGGTTGGGCACTCCAAGGGGCTCTCCAGGGAAGTGGTCACAGCAGCAAGCCTGACAGAGTTCAGGAAGTGTTTGGACAATATTGTCAGGCACATGCTGTGATTCTTGAGGTGCAGTGTGCAGGACCAGGAGTTGGACTTGATGATTTTTGTGGGTCCCTTCCAACTAGAGATAAGTTCTATAGTTCTATGAACAGCTGATGTGTTACACCAGTCTAAAACTTACTCATATAACATAAAACTGTGTATATTATTTGTAGATAAATTTAGCTTTTCTTTCTTTCTTCTTAGCTCCTTACATCAATTATCTTTGTATGGGGAAGCAACATCGTGCTTTCTATTGCTTAAAAATCTTTCTGTTGAAATACAGCCTTGGTTAGACGAGGGCAGTTCCTGATTTAGTGTACACATATCTTTCATGAAAACAGTTGTACTTGCTTATAAGTAGTAATGTAGAGCTATTAAATGGCAATATATTTCCTGAATGCCAGCCCTCTTAGTTGACTGCACACTCCAGCCTTGACATTTGCTGTTTTATTAGCCTAATTCTGATGAATGGAAGGAAAAGGTCTCATCACAAGAGGGTTTATATGGAGCAGTTTATATAAATGAAGGAAGAGGCAGGATTAGTTAGACCTTCCATTGACATAATTTTTATTTCTTCTCTAGGGTCATGAAGGCGATCTGCAGGTCACATAGCACTCTCTACCCCAGAATGTACTAAATTTACTTGCATTACTCAGGATGGTTTTTACATCATCCTGATTTTATTATACACCATAATCTTCAAAATTTCCAAGACTGGAAATTTCCTAACAATCTTATTAGTACTTAATGATATTACATTTATGCCATTCCTGTAAAAAGGATCTGCCTTCTCCTCATATCATCCCCTGCAGTTTGTGGCAGACAACTCCCTTTCCCCAACTCCTTCACACTGAAAAGAACTCTTTAAAAGTTATCTCAACTGAATTAATACAACATGAGTTTCCAAGGGTCCTTTTTTGTTGCTCATTGTATGACCAGTAAATGCAGCTAATAATTATAAGTTGTATTTACTGGTAAAGAGCAATTTTTGATTATGATTAGTGAATTTTTATGCAGGGTTCTTCCGACTATGGTAGTACTCAGAAAGTATAATTAAAAGAATTTGTAAATCAATTGTTTGTAATGATCATTATTTTATGTGTCCATTTGTCCATCTTACAAAACTAAATACAACCTTTTACAAGGAAAAATGGTTTAGATTTTTTAATATTATATATTATTGCTTACTATTAATAGAATTTTTTTAAATATTCGGTAACTGACCTCTGAAGAATTTTATCTCTTACATTCTTTAACCTTTCAGTAAACTTTTTTTAACTGCAAAGATTATTGTTATCTTACAGTCAGAAAGAGTACAATTAAAATCACTGAGCGTATGTTCAATTCCTATTCTGGCTTGTGTGTGTTGGACACATTCCTCGGAAGAGTTTTAAAACCCTGACCACAGATAATGACCTTCAAAGAAAATAATTGACATTAAGTATAAAATGTCAATGACATTTTCATGAAAGATAATATTCTTCATCATACATGGACCAAAATACAAGATATTAATATAATTCACTGTATCATGCAGTTGCCAGAATTGTGGAAATATATATATTCAATATCTTCTTTCTGTTTGATATGTGCAAGACTACATATTTTAATTTCTGGTTCTTAGAATCAGTTCCTTGTGTATCTTTTTTTACTCATAAAGCTTGCCATTCCGTAAAAACACTGTGCAGAATTATTCAGATGAGTGTCACTGGTCTTGATCAAGACCCTGTGTATTTCCACAGGTATGTCCACGTTCTGAATTTCTGTTGACAATCCTGTACTACCTTCAGACTCTCAGGAAAAAAAAACTATAGCATATAGCTGTGGTTCCAGGCTCTGAAGAACTGGTTGAATAAAGACTGTTGAACATCTTTCTGCTCAACAGACCTGGATAAAATGTGGTTTTAGGCAAAAAACCCCAAGTTTTAAAAGAAATTATGCCCTGGAGCTGGGAACTGGATATGTGGAAAGGGTTTCCAAGAAACTCAGTTTGTACACAATGCATTGTCAGGTATCAATAACTGCACTTGCTGTCAGGAGCCTCATTTCCCAAGCAAAAACATTAAAATGTGTAGATGTAGCTTGCATGCCCACAGTGGGATTTCTTTGGCTGAAATGTCTAATACCATTTCAGATGAAGTTGTTTCCAGATTGAAAGTGTTGGACAGATACTTGTTACAATGGAATTGTAAGGGAAAAACATGGATAGACAGTTTAGTCCTATGAAAACAGAAAATGAAATTTCATTGTAATAACTTGCTTCAGATCCTGACACAACATGATATAATCAGACCTCCCTCTTACTTCATCGTATTACTCAGTTTAGCATCAAACATGTTAAGTACTGTTGAATGTGGATAAACAGATTGAGATAACACATGCCAAAGTACATCAGAAAACAACTGAAAATTTATTTTGTCAACCTTTGATGAAATAAACTGAATGAAGATGTGAAATAAGAAGGAGCATGAAAAAACAGATAGAATTTTGGAGCTATGGAGATTAAAAAAAGATAAGATCTCATAGTGGATTGGATGTTGGTGCTATGCAGGAACTGAGTATCAAAAGAAAAAATCTTTCAAAGAGGATTAAGCCTAGACAGGGAGAATTTCCCTAGACTGTTTAAAAAACATTTGTTTTTTAAAAATATTTATTGATTTAATTCTACTGCAGATAGAAGCCTCTTGAAAATTTGTCTTCTATCAGAAGCTATTTTTTTGCATAAGCATTAAAGGAACATCCTGATGTTTTTGTTAGATAGTGAATATAGATAACTGTGTCAACTGAAATAGTGGAATTTCAAAAGCAATACTATTAATATATCCTGCAAAGGTAAATAAAGAAATGAGAACTAATTTCAAATAGTGTTATTTAAAAATATGCAGATTTGTTTTGCCTCAAATGGGATCTTAATAAGAGTAAGGTGCCCCTTCCATATGCTGTAACATAAGTGTTAAGGTCTTAGAGCCAGTGCTAATATCCATGGGATTTGTAGGTGAACATGAGTGTGCTTGTGAGTGTAGGGAGCAAGAGAAGATGTGTTTTCTTTAGTGCATCCTTACTCTGAGCTGCTGGACAACAGCATTTGTTTGTGTTAGTGCTGCTGATATTTACATTTGTGCCAATAAAGGCCCCGCTCTCTCTGTGCAGCCTGCATGGCCAGGCATGTTAAAGGCTGTGTGATTGTGTGTAAGTGAATGTGTCATTCTGGAACACACATTCACCTTTGCTGCTGGCTGAACCTACAGACCTGAACAGCAGCTGCACCCATCTGGCTGGACAGAGACCTCAGGGTGCTGCAGGCCTGGCTGCTGCTGCCAAGAAGGAATGGGTGTTGGGACATCCTGGAGTCAACAAAACACACAACATAATTAGCAGGCATGTCCAGAAAAGATGAACATCCCATTTTAAAGCTGTGAGGACAATTGCAAGAATTGGTACCACATGTGGTTAAAATCACAGTCTGACTGGTACCATTTAACTATTCTGATGTTAATACTGACTATTCTGATGACTACTGCTACCCTTTTTGTAATTTTTGTCTTTTGCTGCTTGATATGAGACACAAGTGCCTTGTCCATCTCTTAAGTCAGTGCTTGCAATGAAGTAATGACCTTTTCCTCAACAATGCATTTGACATTGCCTATCTAAAGTGTTATTTATTGGCTTTCTTGCCTTGAATCCCTTTGCAAGAAATTCTTTCCAAAGACTGACTCATTGTGATTGCATGGACACAATCTGTTTTATTTCCTTCTAAGCTGTTGTATTTTGACCTTTCTTGTACATAAGTCTGTATTTGGAGATGAAGAGGAAAGTAGAAATGTACATGAGAGAAGTAGGAACTGCCTGCACTCTCTACCAATTTGTCATGGGGCAGCCATGGCACTGGAACAGAATAATCAGTGAGCAGATGTTGGCACCTTCAATATCTTCAGAAAACACACCACACTGGTTTCACAATGGTGTTTGTGAGAATTGATCAGTTACTGTGTACAGCTAGGTCAGGGAAATACACAAGGCCTACCATAGTTCAAATACTAGTCTGAACAATTAATGTCAAGGAACCAAGAACTAAAATTAGAAATGATAACACACAAAGCTGTCTTTCAAACAAAAACGTAGCAACTTTTCAAGCACAAATGTACACATCTGACCCACATGGAACCTGTTACCATTACATACTACTGACAGGACATACCTAAAGCTCTATAAAAGAATTTGTGTCTCCACAGTTCCTCAGAGTAGCAAAATCTACCAGAATCATTTCTCTGAGATCATGAGAGATTTTGGCACCCCTCTCACTGCTGCCTTTCTTTACCATGTCAGATTTATATCACTGGTCCCTTTCATTTACTGTTCCTGGGTTCTTCCCCATTTTGGGTTCTAATCTCCAGGAAGAGCTATTATTGCTTCATTTTACTCTCTGGCCATTACTAGACTTTATGATGTTTGGTAGACTTAGAAAAACCATATGTAAACTATGATTGTATACAAAAAACCCCCAGAAAAACGTTAAAGACACCAGAAATGCAAAGTCAGTAAGGAAAAAGAATCAATATCACCTGTATTTGGTGTTCAGCACAACAGCTTTTTCACTATCTACATAACATTTTTCTAAAGAAATTGGCGGTCAGTGTTTGCTAAAGGAACACTAAAAGAAAATAAAATAATTGGTAGTCATTCAATATAAATTAAACCTGAGGCTACACTTCATTCTGTTGAAAACTTGTTCTGAATACAAAATGAGTAGTTATTTTAATGGATTTTTTGTGATGTTCATTACTGCAGTTGCAGCGCTTTACATCACTGGATAATTTATCTTCAAAAACATAATTTTAAAGATGGGTTATATACTCAGAGTACAAGTTACATGATCTATACTGTTTTTTTTAAATGTTTCCTGATTAAATTAATGGTGTTTGATTTAGTCTATAAATCCCCTTATGTTTTAAGACTTGGACACTTGTAGGCAGCAGCAGGCACTTGACCTTGACTCTCTCAATGTAAACAGCAAGGTGGTTGTCAGATTATCTGCGAGGGTCCTCAATTTGTAAATTAAATTTCTTATCAATTAATTGGTCTAGGACTCAGTTTCTTAGAAATCTAGACAAGTTATAAAGCCTATCTGCTTTTTTGCCTTCCATTTTTCTATTAAAGAAACTGAGGAAATAACTAGATGCATTCCATACAGTTAATTTAGGAAGTTATAGGCACTGTGAACAGATAACAATAGTTTTCTTCTGAATACTAAAAAAACCCCCATAAAATAATTTTAATAAAATTATGCTAACAATATTATGTAAATATTTATTCCAAAATTATCTCCTTTTTTCTATTTTTTTTTCTTTGCATTATCTTGCAGTATATTTCACAAATGAGTTTATATGTCAGAACACTTGCTGAAAAAACTTTTGCAATCATTATGGGACAACCACTTTACAACCCATGCTTTTATTATGAACCTCTAAGTGTATTTGATACTTCATATTTCTCCTAAGTAACAGCACTCTCAGGCACACAGTGTGATTCTTGGGGATTGTTCTGGCAGTGTTCTCAGGCACATTCTGTGACTCTTGGGAATGTCCTGTGCATGGCTAAAACTTGTACTCGATGACCCTTCTGGGTCCCTTCTAATTCAAAATGCTCTGTGATTCTGTAATAGACTAGTTTGGGAAATACAGCAGGTCTGACTTTTGTTTACAACCTCAAATAAGACTGTCACTGACTTTTAGGCCAAGATGATCTTACGTGAACAGGAGTGCTGCTGCTGACAATTACCACCAGAACAAGTAGCTTTGAGTACTTCATATAGCACACAGCAAAAATAAACAATTTCAAGTGAAGGAATGGAATGAATTCTACCTTTCCTCTTCACCCTCAATTACCAGGTTAATTTTTACTCTATATTTGACCTCCAGCTCATCATCACTCGATAGAGGCAACTCTGGCTAGCTTTGGAAGAATTTAAGCGTACATTTCTCCATAGAGATGATCAAGGGTTCCGAATTTACTCCAAAATATTTGTATTATCTTATAGATTTCCTATAGAAGGAATCTTATAATGTTAATATTTTTAAGGGAAAATTATTAAGATTTGCAATGAAGTTTGACTATGAAATTTTTCTCATTGTGGTGAGTTACTCAGGAATCTTTTTCTGAGTTCCTGTGGAGTCTGCCTGTAGAGCTGAATGCTCTAGGTCTTTTGCACTACCATGTTAGCATGCTGTGTTCTACCCCTTCAAACTGTACCTGTACCATCCATCATGAAAAGGAACTCCATGTTAAAGTTCCACTGGAAGTTCTATACAGCCAGAATACAGAATAAAACCTATTGTCTTCTTATCAGTTTTCCTATTAGCTTAAAAATCTTCTTGCAAGAATGATTTCTATTGTTCCTACTCCCAAATTGATGAGCATGGTTTCCTTAAATGAAATCCAGAAAGAGTCAACGTGACGTGACGTTAGCGAGATAATGGAAATAAATTTATTCTTGGTGTTTCAGGGAAGGATTTGTGGTTGTTCTGTCTGGCTGCCTGTGCTGACACACACACATGGAATTGCTTTTAGGGTAGTACTGAACCTTTTACTGAACTTGTGCTGGCTAAAAAGGGAAAAACTTCAAGAAATATTTAAAATTAATTAAAACAGGGAGAACAGTGTGTTTAAAATAACTTGGAAACAAGTTTTTACACAAAAGTTGGCTTGATTTGTTGCCTGAATTGGTTGAATGACAGCACTTTCTCATACAAGTTACACATCAAAACAAATAGAGCACTTCAAAATAGATTCCTTATTTCTTTCTCTGCACCTAGTCTCAAAAACATGGACAATTGACACCAGCTCTAGAGTCTATGTGCATAAAACCCATATGGTTTAATCAGTCTCTGAGATGTGTCTATCTCCTCAGACACCTGCATCACCATTTAAAGTATACAGTCCATAAACTGAGCAATCTCAAACTGCAGTCATCACTGGCATGTGAAAATTTCAGATAACAGACTGATGATTTAGTACTTCCTATACTCCTCCATCTTCAGATTTCCAGGACCTGGTTGTATCCATATTTGAAGCTTTGAATCTTTTCATATTCAGAAAATCTTTTTAAAGATCTTGCAGTTCACATATAAAGCTGTGTAGGGCACACAGACATTGAACTTTGTCCCATTAGGAATACAGGATCAGCTTTCAAGACCTGCCTTTAAATTCTGTGTGGTTCTATGTGGCTGTAAAATGATGACCAGATAAAATTTTAAGATATATTACTCACAGGATGTTCAAGTGAAATCAGTCCTTGAAGTGAAACGTGAATATAGCAATTTTTTTAAGGTTTCTATTAAGATTTGAATCCATCTTCATTTAACAGCTCTGCTTAAATACTATTGTGACATTGCTGGTTTTGACAGCTATACTGGATCGTGTTCTTTCTCACTGCCTTCTCAACCCAGCCCCCTCTGTCACTCCAGGTTCCTTTCTCTGTAGGTAACCAAGTTACTAATTCCATCAGCAATTAAGTTCTATTTTTAAGATTGATTTAAGCATTTGTATGTTGAATATGTTAGTTTTAGTTCCTCAGCCTCTGAGTTTTTTGTTTCATTTCATTTGCAAAGTAGTCCAAAGTTGCTTGCAGGTCATGGCTGTTTTTTGAGTTTTTTGGCAACCTGGACTATCAATCTCAACAAAGTTGAGATTTCAACTAAAATGTCTCAACATAATAAGTTAAAGTCAAATGCCCATCTAAGAAAACATCGTCCAAAAGGCAAAATAAATTTCACACAAAAGTTTACTGTGTGTTTATTTACTTCTCTTGAGGAAAAACCCTTAACACATGAGGCACAGAATGTTATCTCAGTGTCATTTCAGAATAATCACTGATTTTAAGTGGGGAAGATTCAGCCTTTCCACCTTATATACAAGTCCAAAGTTAAATAGACTCCTATTTAGAAGAAAAAATATAATTAAAATTAACCAACAAACACATTAATGCACAATTTACCACTGAGTGTATTCTCTCATGTTTTTCTTTTTATTTTTCTGTAATATCTAAAACAGTGGTCCTCTCTGGACCTCTGATGCATGGTGATGCAGACTCTCAGGAGCAGTGCCATTTCTGTTTTGTTACCGCTTTTTTTATGATGTTCAGAATCTTCTCTAGCTCTTTGAGTGTTTTCTTATGAATGCATTCATTTTACAAGACTAAGCTTGTTCTCTTTAAACCTGTCCTCTCTGCTGAACTATTACAAGATGATTTTTTCTTCAAGTATGTGGTATTTATAGCACCTTCCATTTACACACTACATTAATTTATGCTATAGATTGAAGATCTGTTTGTTAACTTTTACTCCTTTTGAGTTTTTTTCAAAATCATGGTATCTAGTACCATGCATCTGTTTGCAACTACATTTAAAACATTCCAGGCTGAGAGTTTACTCATCTTCTGCTGAATGGTGGTTCATGGCTCCTATGAAAGATTTCTCTTCTCTTTGAAGGTAATGGACATATTGCAATCTGTTGGTGCTTGAAAAAGGTCTGTTAGCAACTGGCAAATGAATATTGCATGAGTCACTGCTTTGCATAACACAACAAACAGTAAAACTCTTCTTTCTGTGCATCATTTTAACATACAGATCATTATGTTTTGAAAGGTGATGGAGGAGGAAGAGAAAGAGTTCAAAGCAGTATTACTTTCTGAGGGGTCTGAGATGGAGGAACATTCCTGTTTTCAGTAGAGGCGTGTGGAATTGTGCTTCTTCCTAAAACAATTTAACCACTCTGAATTTTATCAGAGACTGTCTAGTTTATTCATGGAATGCAGCAAAACAAGTTCTGTCTAAAAGAAATGAACATTCAAGAGCATTCAAGAGGAAGGTGTACAGTCATCTCAGTTAGAGATTGTTCATTAATTAACTATTACATAATCAGATGCTAGGATTTTATTTGTTTTATTTTTTACCAGCCTCTTTAGCTATCACTTTATATTCTTCCAAAGAAAATCCTTGTAGGAAATAAGCATGGTAGTTCCACAGGTAATTTTCTCTGTGCTAATAAGAAGCCTGCCTTGTATTATTACCCTGCTTCATTAGCTGAAATTTTAAGCAATAGCTAGCATTAGGACATACTGTAATTTGGCTTCATTTATTTAATAATCTCTGTGGAAAATAAGGAAGTATTTGGATAAACTGTCCAAAAAGATGGGCTGGATAGTATCACCCTTTAATGAAGTCAAGCTCCTAGACTTCAGGTTTCAGTCCCTCATCCAGGGAACCACAAGAGACTTCATTGTTCTCCACATTCAGAGATCACTCATGCAATTATACCAGTTGTAGTGCATGACTAAAAGGTGTCCCTAGGACACCTCCTCACTTTTGATGGGGTTTTATTCTGTAAAGATGTGCTGTACCCATGAAAGATATGTAAGCAGTGCATAGGCAGACCATGATGTTAGGGGAAAGAGAAGGTGAGTATATTGTTATTTGAGGAAAAATTATCAGATATTGTTATGTTACTATCTGTTACATCTGTTATTATGTCAGATGACTGACAGAAAGGACAGTGACACAGAGCACACCATCACCAGCTGTCCCAGATAAATATTTTACACACATAGTGGTACTACATTAATATTGATGATATATTGATATTTCTCACATTTGCTGTATAAATTAATGAACTACTGGAGCAAACAGCCAGAAGGAGTGGGATGATTTGTCACTCTGTAGCTTCCTCAATTTGCTATCTTCCCAAGGCTATGCATTATCAAGAATAACAAATGGAATTCATATGGCTCCCTTATTATCATGCATCAGCTGTATCAGAGTGTGCCTCATGGTTTACCAGGGTCACTTCAGGAGAACGTCCATATCTTCAGGCAATCTCTCTCTTCCTTAACAAGAACCAACAAAGAATTAAGACATCTCCAAAGAAAGCTTTTCAGTTTGTTTTTGGCTCATTGTTAAATTGTAAAACAGGTTCAACCATTTCATTTGCCTATGAAATTCATTTTACTGACCACCTTTGCCAAGTGGATACTCCCTATGACACTTAAATATAATTTGTATTTTCTAATTGTGCTGTTAAGAAATACACTAGATTGTCTATCACTTTGGGTCAGAATGGGTTTCCTGGCTACCAGCATTTATATTCTGTTCTTTTGGTCTGTAATATCCATAGGGCTCCCTGTTTCTGTGCAGGGGTTTTTGTTTGTTTATTTTTTGTTGGTCTGTTTACAGATGCCATGCTATGTAGTCAGGTTTACTGTACTAGGAGCTGCATTGAAGCATTGCAACACAGGCCTTACCTCAGTTTGTAATCTAGGGAAAAGATGGAGAAAGTGAAGGCTCCCTCTTACCACACACATATATAGAGCTCAGTGTCACCTCAGAACAAAAGACAGTTTTATTTCCTGCCTTGATAACCTCCTAGGAGAAAATTTTTAAGTGAAGCATTCATAATTTTTAACCCAAAATTATCAAGTGTTTGAAATGTCTCTTTTTTTCGTGCTTTGTTATGTGGGTTTCAGGGGATTGTTTGGTTTTTTAATTGTTTTGTGTTTTTGCTGTTTAAACAAGGAGATGGGGTTTGATTGCTTGATTTGGGGGCTTTTTAGTGACTAACCCACCTCCTAATATTTAGCCATAAAAATCAACTTATATTTTGCCTCTCTCAGGCAAAAGTTGGAAGAGTGAATGCTTTTAGCAATGATTGAGCTACCTGTGAAGAATGAACCACACATATGTAATCAAGCTAAGCAATTCAGCATAGTTCTACTATTGGCTTGATTTATTGTTTTTACAGACAACTTATGGCTAATGAAGATTTTTAATCATAAATGTTACCATGTAATTTGATGTCTGTGTGGAGTGTGTCAGATTTCTCTATATTCTAGAGGTTTCTCTTATTCTGCTAAATATTTTCAAAGCTCATTAGTACATTGCTGTAGATATGATTACACTTTCAGTTGGCACAGCATTTTCTTGTTGATTGCAGGGTGGTAAACAGCTCCCTTTGGTGCCTTTTCCTCTCATCTGGAGCACAGAACCTAACTGCTGTGACCACTTATGTGACAAATTTGGCAGATGCAAGATCCCAGATGGAAAGCTCTCAAATTTGTGTTTCCAGTGTAGCATCTGGGTATATGATTGGCTTCCTGGCTGACTCCTTACAAGATCTCCTGGGCTGCCTTTACACATTTCCCAGTTATAGCAGCTGCAGTTATACTAGACTATTTGACAGGACCTTCTCATTTGCATCATCTATTGAAGTTATTACTTCCTTTAATTATAGCCGCCCCCCCTTGCAATTCTATTACCTAAAATTATCACGTTGACCAGAGAGTTAGGTTATTTGAATCTGCAACTATTCTGCTCCACTGTTGAGAACTTGCCCACCAGTTAGAGGCCATATTTCATTCTCTGTGCTAGGATAGTTCACAGGATTAATAATTTTAAATCCACCATAGCTTCACTGAGACTAAAATAATTTTTCCAGGCTTGTGCTGATACCACTGTTTAGTGTCTGACTCTTCTATTGATCAGGATCTGTTTTATTATCATATTTTTAGTGATTTAGTTTTATTCTTTATAGCAGTTGACCATCCTGCATTAATTGCATCTTATAAATACTGACAGTTATCTATATCTAGTATTGTATTAAGGGCCATTGCATCATTGAAAGTCTGGCTTTGCAGGTAAGATATAAAACTGAAAACTTATCTCTCTAGCCTGTTAAAGATCTCACACCATTGTTTTGCAAGAATAATATGTTACCATCAGTTTCTTGTATAAACTACAGTTAACTTAATTACATTCTGTCTCCCCAAATTCCTTCTGTAGTATCATTTTGGTAAGTCATTTTTCACTTTCAGTCTTAAAGCTGTTGTGCAGCACTGCTTTATGCTGTTAAACATCTGCTGCATTCCACCCCAGTGGTGTTTGATTCACTGGTAGATAAAGAGATCACTGTGTGCCTGATACATAATACACTTTGATATCCTTTGGGATAAATATAAATGCAATGTGTTATAACAAAGCTGTAGCCACAGAGGGCTTTGTGATTGTCACCACCATGCAATTCATAGCAGTTTGGAGCATCACGAGCAGCAGTGATGGAAACAGTAGAATTAGCTTTTAAATGCATCTGACTCTAAGAAAAAAGAAATTGTGGAAATAGGAATTATGGCATTCAGTTGAACAGCTCTTATCCCAATGCTTAGAAGACTTTGCAAGATTTCCTGACAATACTGATTCTCACCATTCCCCTGACACAAAATTAATCTGGATGTTTCCTGAGAGAAGGAAGTGCCTTGTAGACCATGGAATAAAATAAATAATACTGCCCAAGTCCTCCTTCTTTAGGATACCTGAAATTTCCATGAGCAAACTGGATGGGTATTATACTTGGAAACTTCACATTTGTCATTACTGCCACAGCAACAGTGTCCCAGAAACCAGTTCAGCAGTGTTACATCTATCCTAGAAGTAAAAGGCAAAGATATTATGAGATGGTTGTTTGTCTTTGATTTTCGTAAGTACTCTGAATCGGTGAATATCATTCTTAAACCACAACATTGTGTTTCAGGGAGACTGTGACACTTAGTCCATTGGAATGCAAGTCACACTAGTATGGTGAAAAATTCTAGGTAAAAAACATACCTGTAAAATTGGAAACAATTTGGGATATCTTAGATACACAAGAATGACAATCACTGGTTGCTATGTAAGAAGATGGAACTACTTATAAATGAAAAATCTCTGCAATACAGTGAGATAAATCCATAAAGTCCAGTACTTATCAGGGAGTATAGTTCATAAAATTCTTTTGCTGCCCATTGAAATTTTAAACAGTCTTGCTAGTGATGTGTTTTAATTATAAATGAGAAACTTAATTCCAGCTGCTTGAATATATAGTCTATCTTTCTTAAAACAGATCATAAATTAATTTCAACATGCTTGCACAGTCTATAGCCTATAGTTTAGGATTTGTAAATCTACATATATATGCAGCCTAGTTATGGCCTATGTGTCAGATGGGATCCAAAGAGAAAATAATGACAGCCTAAGTAGTACTGGAAACCCAATAATACACACACACCCCACTATTTATGTTAGGATTCAAATATTCCTATTAAATTGTTGATTAAAGGAGCTCAAGAGATGCCATACAGAGTGCTTGAGATAATAAATGCCAGATAAACTATTGGTAGATGCAAGGAAATATGTACGAAGAAAGGAGAGAAAAGTACTGCCAAGTGTTACTTTGTTCCCAAGCTAAACTCACAGCAGAACTAAATGTATTTTATTTGTTACAATGTGTTATGGTTTTAAACTTCTACTAAAAATNAAAAACTGATCCGGGCCGGGGGCACATCATCCTCTGCCCTAGCCTGAGAGTCCCCGGGCCAGGCGGGTCTCCCATAAAAGCCCAGGCCCAGGCTGCTGCTTGCAAGGCAGCCGCCTTCTCCCCCAGAGGCCCAGCCTGGCCCGGCCCCAACCGCCCGTGGGAGGCGGCGGGGCCTGGGCCCGGCACGTCCAACTCACGCAGAGATGTAGCTCGCTTGCTGGCCGGAAGCAAAAACAGCGAAAACTCAAACAGGAAACATTTAAGGAATGTTCTCCAAAGTCGTTTTAAGTGGCTAAAACTCATGCCAATCAAAAAGCTAACTTTTCATTGGCTTCAAACTACGACACAATGGCCATGTCTTCTTTGTCTAGTACAATAAAATGCTGCATTTAAATATATGATATGATGTAATATGCTACAAATGAATAATACAGCAAGGAGTATCTAGACTCAGTAGGCTGTACAAAAGATAATAAGCATGATTTATCGAATTCTTTTCTTCTCTTAAGCATTGCAGGTAGGGAAAGGAGGGAGAAAAACTCCAAGAGCTTGGCAAAGACATTTTTCATTCTATTTTATAAGTCTTTCTTTCCTTCTTTAAATATACTGACAGACAGACACTATGATACATTGATACATATGTTATTTTTCTTCAGCCAACATAAAAGGATGGGAATTTACTGATGAATTAATCTTCAGAAGTAGTACTGGTTTAGAAGGTCAGCTGGATTTGGTGCAGCTTATTTGAAACATTTGGACCTCATAGGTCTCTCTAATTAAAACTTAGAGTGAACTTTTAATTTTCTTCTGAGAAATGCAGTCCTTTCCTACTGAATATATGACAGGAAGAGTGGCTCTTACTTTCTCCCTGATATTAAATGATTCTTACTGAACCAGGTTACAACTACTGCTACAGGGATAAGAAAATGTACAATGAGTACAGTTTATAACCTAAACAATAAGACAAGAAATAAAGGGTTTCTGTTTTAAAAGTTATCCCTAAACACATACATATTGATTATAGGAACTTAGCAAGCTTTGTTAACTGATGAAATGTCCATGAAGACATTGTTTTCTTTACCCTTTTTCCTGGTTTCCACCTAAGCATATCTATCTACACACAGATATGAGCCTTGTTTTCCTATTTTTGATTTTAGATGAAAAAGAGAAAGAAATTTTGTGGATCAGCTTCCTCTTTATCTCTCTGCCATTAGGAAGAAGGCACCTCTGGGCCACTTCCTTGCTAGTAATGATGGGAAGAAACCACAAGCTCCTTGGAGAAAGGATAATGGAATTGCGAACAGACATAACTTAAGAGCATTGCGTGTCTTTATGAAAAAAACCCCACTATGCTACATTCTTAACATCTTATGGGTCTATAATTCATTATATAATGTACCTTGTCAAACAACTTTCTTGGATGTAGTTCCATCCAAAAGAGTTCCCCACGGAATTTCTCCATAAAAGCAGTCCCATACTTATGGCTTGTTTGTACTCTACTTAGCAGCATGTTAAATTAAAATTTGGTTTTAGGGCTTAATTCAGATTTAAGTCAAACAACCCTTGTGATTACAATCTAAAGTGACAAATTTCACTTTAACAATCCTAGTTCCATCCTAAAAGATTCTATGAATCTATGCCATGACAAAGTACTTGCACTTCAGTGAAATATTTTTTTTCCAAATGAAACATTATATTTCTTAATGATGAATTAAACAAAATTAATATAAACTGCAGAACTTCCTTATGCAACATATTTGTTCTGAAGTTTTTAAACGTGGCAAGAAGTCAGAGAATGCCAATCCTTTAGGTGGTAAAACTAATCAGTCTTAAGTGATGATTATAAAATTAAATCACAATTGATAATAAAATGTGTACAATTCATTATTAGAGGAACAGGATGTCTTTGCAAATATCAGCATTCATAAAAAATTATTTGTGTGTGGATAATGGAATATTGGCTCAACAAATGTCTTGTGATGCAAAGCTGAGACTTCAGGATACAATGCTATGTCAGAGACAATTTTGAAAGTAATGTTGTAGCTCATAATTTATATTTAATAAATGCATCTAAGTAAGATAACTAATTAATACCCTTGCAATTAGGTGAGAGGAGATTACTAATTTTTAACTACAAATGCATAAAAATAAATTAATCAGAAGATGCAAATAAACTTTTATAAATTTCTTCTCCTGACATTTTTTGCAATTTTGAGCTCCTGATGAAATAAATTTAGATCAGCTTATCTACTGTAAGAATAAAAAAATCAGATGCCTATTATTATTAAAAGGCTGGGGAAAATAAATTCTGGTATATTTCAAAACTTCAGAAACTAAGAAGTCAAGAAATAATTGCTATTTTCTTTTAAAAATCCTGAGAATATAATGAAATCTTCATTATTGTGAGAACTTTGTCAAATTCAACCATGATTTTTAAACAAACCTCTAATATTTACCTCCAATATCAGTTTCCCGTGAAACTTTCCATCTCTCTTCATCATTTCACTTTATGTCTTGCTCCAAAGGTTTTCCCATTTTTCTAGAATCATCCTACTCTAGTCAATGGACTATCTCTGCAACATGGGTTTTACCTATGTGTATTCATTTCCACCTCCTGCAATTTTCCTCTGCCTGACACTGATTTATTGGGGAAAAATTCATTGATTTGTTCTTTGAAACCCCTGTGAGGAGATGATTCAATATTACTGTCATGCAGAGTGGTTCTTCTAATAATTTTTATTTTCTGGGATTGTGTTGAAACCTCTTTAATGAGTATACTAAAGAACAAATTTTTATGGGTGTAGGTATGGATGAAACACTCCAGCCATCTTTTTATTTAAAAATAACAGTTGAGTATCTGTGGAGTAGCAGAAAATCCTCTGGGTTTTTTGTAAACCACAATGCAAAAGGGAATTTCAAAGCAGAGGTGATATCAGGTTTATTACTGATATATTTACATGTAAATGTGTGTGTGTGTGCATTGCCATTCCATTTCTAGAGTGACTCTAGCTCTGGGACCAACCTCACAGCTATAAAACATTTTACTGCCAGGGACCACGTGAGGAAAGGAGCCTTCTCTTCTCTGTCAGGTCTAAAGGGATTCACAAGCACCTCTTCCAACTGTGAAAGCTGAAAGCTGGGGGAGGTTTTGGATTTTCAGGGAATATATTTTTAAGGGTCAGTCTCTGCCCTTCTCTAAAAATTGTTAAGAAGCCCACTGTTCATTTACAGCAGTGAGTCTTCCTGAGTGGGCTGGATATTTTCACCTGAAAAGATAAGGCAAGTTTGAATACTATATAGATGAAAAGGTGCAACATCATCTGGAGAAACAGAGTATCACATAGAGGCAACATCCTCTGAATGGTTCCCCAAAAAGCACACTTCTGTCTTTTGACTTAAGCCAAAGCTTCACTATAAATAAAGAAAAAATAATGCCTATAAAGGCACTCTGAGGGCAAACAAATGTAAAAAAAAAAAAAAAATCACAAAAATGTAAAGAAATCTCAACACTCTCTATGAGGACTAAACTGGTAGTAATTACACATTTTGGCAGTTACCTAAGGCTTCACAGAGCAGCCAACCTTTCAGCCTGTGTCCAGCCATGAGCAGACAGCAATCCCAGCACTGAGTAATGATACAGTGAGAAATCAGCTTGGGAGGGCGATGTGGTGCTTTGCTAGGAATTGGATGACAAATGATGATGATCAACCAGAAGATAAACAATAACAAGTAGGCTTAATGACAGCATTACAAGATTCATTGGCACCGATACTTTCATTGCTCACTGGCACAGTCCCCTGGATATGTTGCATTTCTTGTGCCAAATTGGAATCCCCTCCATAATTACTTTTCTCTCTCAGTTATGTTTATAATCCATTTTGCTGCCCAAAAAGTAAATTTTTACTTCACCACCAAAAAAGAGGCATATTTTAAAACTTGCTTTACATGAGATAGAAAAAAGTAGACAGACACATTTTTAAAGTGTCACGTATATTCTTTCTGTGAAAAAACACACATATACAAAGGTTTTAAAAGTGAGGCAGGGTTGAATTAGCAAATATGTTTGAATTCTCTATGCTAAAAATGGCACCAATCCAAGTGAGATGTGGCATTGTGTCCATGCAATTGCAGCTGGCCAGAAGCTTGGGGTGATGGGCTGAGATGCTTTCTTTGGAAGGGAGATCAAGGACTCAACAGTGAAAAGATGCAGATGGCAGAAAAAGCTGGGAGACAGTGCCCACATGGCAACATGGGGAGAGCTGATGCATTGGTGCTTTTGGGGTTCGTGTGGACTCCTAATCATCCTTCAGTTTAGTGCCCTGGTTCCATCAAATTTTTAAGCAAAAAAAATCACCCACTACAAATGGGAACATTATTACAAAATGCAGATAAAGTTGAAATTGCAGACTATAAACATGCATACGTACTGCTTTATGTTTTGTAACATATGCTACTAAAACTAACTATAAAGCTATATACAGTAAACACACACACAAAAAAACCCTATATGTGAGGAGGAAAAGAAATCAAACACAAAAATTCTTTCTCAGCTTTGGAGACTGGGTGAGCACCCAGCAAAACAACTTTTTAGCTAAATCTCTCAGTAAAGCCTGGATTAAATATTTTGCACAGAATCTCAAACCATTTGAAAGTTTAGTTCTTGAAAAATTTCTCAACCTCAATCTAAACCCATGGAATTTCACTAAAAGGGTAATGCTGATCTCAGCTGGAAGTCTGAACTTCCTTTCTATTTTTCTGCTTGTTACTGCCTTTCTTTTGTTTTTCTTACCCTGGAAACCATAAGAGCCTTGGATCATTGTCATATTTATATCATCTCTAACTTTTTGCGGTAAACACTGGTTGAGTTTTGGTTTGTTTTTGTGATCGTTGTGGAATAGAATAATTTCAGGCTTGTCATCCACCTAGCATATTACTCATAAAACGCCTGAATTTTCTTAATGTGAGTCTCAAGGTATTTCATTGCAGGGTATACCAGAAGCAGTGAGATGTATGTATGAATAACAAGTCCTTCCAGAGAATCTTGGTTCATATTTATAGCAGAAATCTATATCCATATATATTGATTATTTTCCTTATTTATTTTCCTCTGGAAAGCATCCATTTGGTATGCTGTGTTAACTGGGAAAATATTCTGTACTCAGGTTATAAAATCAACTTATTCAACATGGCTGATGTTCTTATTTTGGAACACAAGGTGTCTGCTTGTGTCCTTACATCAGAGTATTTATAAAGAATGTTTTCTTGTATTAGCTTCATTTTTGAGGTTGTCCCTGAGAAACACTTCCAAATGAATTAAAAATTAACTCATTAGAACAAAAAGAATTCAGAGTGACTCAACTCTTTCTTGTCTCTGTCTCATTCAAGTCAGAGCATACTCATGAGCATGCAACTTCTTTCTATTAGCTTGAGCCTTTTCTAGGGATGACAAATGATTAAGACCTATGATCCTGAGCAACGGAAGACTGCTGTAACATTACACAAAAAATGAATGCTAAAAAGTACCGGAATAATGAAAATGGAGAGATTTAATGCATCAAGTTGTAGGATAATGGGAAAAGTTCTGTTATAAGCTGCAGTATCATTAGGTGAAAAGGAGAGACCAGAAAGAAATAGATGTGCTACCAGAAGACGATTGAGTTATAAATGTGGTATACCTGAGAAAAAGGTCAACATACTTCTGAGATGCTTGAGGCAAAATGCAGATAGGACAACAGAAGTGTTGTTGTACAACATCATCAGCAAGACCTTATGTGGCAGGCTGTGTGCATCTGTGATTACTGTAATAAAAAAGATGAGCTCTACCTGGAACAGACATGTTAAGTGCTATTAGGGTAACTGAGGCATGGAGAGGCTGGAAAGAAATGCACCTAAAGAGAAAATAAGAAAATTTTATTTGAGGGATATATCCCTGGAGCAAGCCATCCAGTTTTAGAAGAGTTTTCCAAATAATAAAAAAGAAAAGACAGTTCTGTTGTATCATACACTCTTTGCTAGCTACAGACAGGGGGTGTGTTGCAAAGGCAGTGATGCACTTCACTCATAAGAGAGGAGTGACACTGTGTTTTATTGATATGAACCAGTGTGTTAACAGAATTCAGTGTTAAATGTGAATGTGGTTTACAAGTCTCGATGACGAGGTGCACTAGGGTACAGTAGTGGGTCTGGATGCTCTCGTGCTTAAGCATTAATGTGGGAGAGGGGGAGAGCACACTTGTTTTTGTGAGTTTGCATTTGTTTACTACTGATTTAAATAAGATAAACCAACCATGAAATGCTAAAGCTTGGTGGCATATGCTAATGCTATTCCTAGTTATATAAGGTCCCGTCACGTCTTTATTGGCTTATATATTTATTTTATTTTTACATATATTACTTTTGATAATTCTTGAATACAGAATTCATATATTTCACCAAATGGTGAGGATGTAAAAAGTTAATATCTTTCATGTATAAATCACCAATTTTTAAAGGAACTTGGAACCATTATAAATGATGCTAATTTAACTAAACTTGCCAGGGTAATTTTCCTCCCTTTTCAAAAGACTGAGTTTTTCATTTGATAATGTTAAATGCCACAGAATAGACCTAATGCTAAAATATAGAACACAGTCCAAGTAAATAGTTTCAATAAGTTTTCATTATAAAGAACTAATGACAATAAAAGTAAACCTGATGCTCTATACACTACAATTCACAAATTATCTAATTTCCATGCATGCTACTCAAATAAATCCTTGTTTTTATGAGTGTGTAAATGGAAAAAACAAAACACCTGCCATTTATCTCTGTAACTAATTTGCTGCTAGCTACCCAAAGACNATATTAATTATATACTATATATTTATTATTTTAATACATAATATTTTGATATATCATTTGCTATTATTTATATGTGCATTACCTTGATATTGTTATTATAAATGTAATAATTTTTATATGTGCAATTATTTTATTTTATACAAACATATAATTTTCTATACCTGCACCCATATTTTTTCATGGCAACATACTAGCCATGAAGTAACACCAGGGAGTTTACCCAAATAAGCCACAAATAAGGTTACATTAATATTAAATGCTCAGTAAAATATATAAATGTGGTTCATACTGTTAGTTAACAAGAATATTAAGTGCACCTTTTTCTCTACCACTTCAGCCAATTTGAGAATCTGTGCATTGAACAGCTGTTACACTGAAATGCTGTATCAGCAGCACAAGACACGGCCAGCAGGTAAAAAAGACTTTGTGATCATCACCAACTGCAATTGTAAACAGAAAATGCTAATTTACCGACAGTGTGCAACAGATAATTGAAATGAACTCTTACACAATTGTGCCTTTCAAACAGTTCTCATTTGACAAACATGTACATATATGTATATATATATAGAGAGAGACATATATATATATATATTTGTCAATATATATAATATGTCTATATAGACAGATATGTAGTTTGGCTGACAATTGCTCTTTCAACATTAACAGCTTTGTTTCACCTAAAAAGAAAAAGAACACATAAATATCTTATCTTCATGTACAAACGTCTTTTAGTCCACTTGAATTCATGAGGGGAAGCCATAAACTCCTGTGCTGAAATCTCAGTTTTATCAGTATGATATAAACCAGCTAAGTGAAATTATGTTTAGTTTTAGATTTCTAGTAGGAAAAATTAATAAATCTAGGTGATCTTAATTAGGTACATTAAGGAGTGGATTAAAATAGAATTTGGGATGTCTAGAAAAGGGATTTTTATAGGGTTTAAATTAGAAGTGTTATCTTTGCATTAAATGAAGAAAACTAAGTAAGATTTTTTTATTCATAAAATCAATGCCCTCAAAAGATCAATGACTACAAATAAAAAATATTAAAATCAGAAAAAGAAAAAATTGTGATAACCTCCATTTTGTCCTTTTTTCACATGCATTAGGATACAATTTGCAGTAAGGGAACTGCGTGCTACTCAAATAAATCCTTGTT
>VWYP01006027.1:130229-153374 GCA_013400435.1 Pycnonotus jocosus | reverse complement strand
TTTTGGATTTATCTCTATCAACATACTCTGATTGGTAAGAGGATATTTTAAATTTTGCAGTTTAGATCCATTTTTACAACCATTGCAATTTGTGTTGCAATAAGTACAACAGTGAATGTAATCTGCATCATTTTCCCCATTAAGATTTTAAAACACTGCAGATCCAATTTAGATGGAAAAAAAAAATCACTATTCCAACAAGTTAAAAATTAAGTATTATTCACAACACTCCAAAACATGTTATGAAATTTCAAGCTGGTTTCAAATCAATCCTTTACTAATAACAGTTATTTTACAATTCTCTTCTTAATATCAATGACTTTGTGAGTTAGTGACACAAATCATTGTCTTTACTAAATTGAAAATTAAATCATTTGATAAATGGTGGCTTAATAAGATAATGTGAAAGGAAATACAATTGATTAAAATAACATTGATTTTCCCCCTTTGAGAATTTAGTATTAGATGTCATAATTGCCACCCACCAAAACTAGAATAATCATTTCCTGTAACACAGCAGCTCATTTATGATGTTCAACTTGCCTCTGAATTTAGAAAAGTGACAGGGACAACACTCTTCTTTCTTTCACTTTGTCTTCTCAATAGAAAGGGAGATTTTAGTCCTATTTGATTTCACCAGGACTCATGATTCAATAAACACACCTGAGAACAAGCATGTCATGCATGCATTCACTGCACAGTGAGATCCAGATATCAAGAGGACTTTAACACCACACCTCTTCTGTAAATCAAACCTCCATCTTCTACAAGACATCAGGTGCATCTCTAAAGTATCCCATGCTGCTGCTAAAAGATAGAAATATTTCTGAGGATTGAAATTCTTGATATAGAATTTTGGCTAGGAGCCATGAAAATAGTTAATAATTCTCTTTTCGACTTTCACAAAAATTTTCTTTCCATCCTTTCAAGTAATCTTCAAGAATTTTGCAGTGAGTATCTCTTGAAGAAATAAGAATGACTAAATAATGTGCATAATTATTTTATTAAGATAATTTTATTAAAGTACTAAAAAGAAAAGCAATCTAGAATCTTCAATTCAAAAGTTTTTACATTTTTACCAGTATCATCTTTACATATTCTGCCTTGCTATCTGGAATAATACATAAATTTCTGGAATTTATGCACTGGTTTGTATTTAAATGTGGGAGCACTTGTTTTTCTGATCAATGTTGAAATAATGAAAACAACAGGATCAATGGCTTGTCCTTCCTAAAGACCTCTCTTAGGAGTCTTTAGGCATATTAATTTTTCCTTATTTGGAATTTGATTACAAAACTCAGGAAAAACATTGGAAACAATTTGTTACCATTAACTGAGTCAAAGCAGTGACAGGTAAAAATGTCAATGGAAGCTTCACAGATTCTCACTGGGATTTTGATTCCACTGTGTTTTAATGTTTTTCAGCCCCCTTATTTTTTTTTTTCTGTAAACATGGGCTTACAGTGTTAGAGATAGTTTTTATTGATAGGTTTTAGGAACCAAAAGGGTATCTATATCTTTAAACAAGTGTATTTATAGGCCTGTCACACAGGGCTAATGGCTCTGATGAGTGATGGGCAAGCATTACTTTCAAACTCTGCATTTACAAGCATACAGAGTCTGTAGGATGTCTAAGACAATACACACAATCCCCTTTGCTCAGACAGATTAAAAAAATTAACAAGGGAGGGCTGTTAAAGCCTTCACAGGCACAACCACCCACATGTAAATTAAAAAGTTTGTGGCAGGATCTCAAATAATGGAACTGATTTTGATTTTTGTTTTGCCATCAAACATATTTAGAAAACATGTCACTAATGATCATAAATCTGGGGCAACACATTCAGTGGCATCAAAACTGAATCTGACCCTTCAGTTTGGTTAAATGATAATCCATGTGATTTGCCACTTTTGAATATGTTATTTTGCTTTCTTTCCTCTTTATCTTGAATAGTTAGTGCCTCATGTGGTTTGGATATCAGGAGTTAATGCAGGAAAGGCTGAAATTAAAAAAAATTTATCACAGTTCATCAGAAGAGAGAACAAAGCAAAAATTGTACAAAATGCAAAATATAAGATATGTTTTTCAGCATTTAAGAACATTGGAACCTAGATGTTTATCACTATTAGCAAAACCATAAATCAGTGACCCAATTCTCTTTAATGAGCTATTTTCACCTTTAAAAGTCTTCTCAGAAATTTTTTGTCAGCACATCAAATATTGATCACTTTAGACTTGTCATGTACAAATTTTATAGCTATGTATAATATTGATATTAGTATGCCTTTTAAGCTGTTCATTGTGGAATGACTTAACTTGCACCTTTCAGCAGTATTTGCAAATATGAATGTGACAATTTCAGTTTTAAAATGTTTTCATTTAGATCATTTAAAGTCAGATTGAGACCCTTACATATACTGTCTCTGATATCAAGCATACTTTCTGACCTCATCATTTATGCATCTCTGCCTTTGTACAAATCAACGTGTATTCTAAAATATTTTACAAGCATAAAATATATTGTTCCCATTTCATCAAAAATGGTGGAAACTGCCTATTTTGGAATGTAATTCAAGCTGATACAATCAAGTTTGGTTTTACACAGGAATCTCTGGTAAAATACATTTCTTAATGTGTTGCTATACGTGTGATTTCATTGAGCACCGGTGCATTCACATAAATTTAATTCATTTTCTTTTCCTTCAGAACTTGGTAAATAGTCCTATGTTTCACAAAAATTATATGAGGCTTATTGCTGCAAGTTTAATCAAAACTAAGAACTACTACAGAAATTAAGTATCTGCTCTTGATCAGTTAGAGCTCATTGGAGAGTATCTTCCTATGTGCTTCTACTCAAACCAGAAAGCTGGGACACAAACCTCTGGTGAATTTCAGGATGCAATAAATAGCATACAGATATAGCTGAAGCCTTCAGTAAATATAGATTGGGTAGGAAATCAGATGACCTGAACTCCATTATTTACCACGATTATTACAGTGAACAAATTGGTACTTTGTTTTATTTCACAGCATCAGAGTATTAATGCTTATCTAACATAATAAAATATTTTAGCATTGTGAATGAGAAATGTTGTATAAATGTTAAGTACAAATAAATATTTACTCCTGGTCTACAGTGATTTAGTTTGTTAATCTCTGGAACACTGTTTCCTATTATGCAGAGGAAAGATAAAAATATATTATGGATCAGGCAGACAAGTTCTATTGGAGAGAGAAACATGGGCACCTCTGCTTATTTAAATCATGCTCATGGTGGGTCTTTCTCTTTTCAAACATGCAGGTGCCTCAGCTAATTGCAAATTTGAACCACCTGGCACTGGTTCTCTTTCTGCTTGTGTCCTGAAAGCTGCAGAAAAGATGATTTGAACTTTAAACTGTGTTTTGTAGGAGCAGTAACTCTCTCTGCAAGTAACACATTACACTTTGTGATCTCTTTTGTATTTTCTTACAAAGAGTCTTGATATGAAATCTCACATGGGGGAGACCTTAAGTTAATGGCCTGTGAAAGAGAAAAAAAAATATCACGAGCATCTTGGGATGTGTGCTTTCATTTTCTTATAAAATGTGCTAGGTTCAACAAAATTCTAAGAAAGTTCACTGTAGTCTAGGTCAAGTGTTTTTTTGGTTTTTTTTTTTTTCATTCACTGTAGATGTTCAAACTGATGATCCTTGGATTTCTCTGTGATGGGCAATGACAGCAATTGTTTTCACCTGTCCATTCTGTACTTAGACCAGAGGTTGCCATCCCCTCACAGAAGCATCACAAATGGCAGTTTGTCCATTCCTTACCCATCATAAGTTGCAATCTGTCACATTAAATTAAAATGCCATTGATTTCAGTTTGCATTAATACAGCAGGATATGTTGTGCAGAACCCAGAGTCCCAGGATGATGAAGCTTCTGTAAGTCCAAGGTAGCAGAGACCCTATGTTATAGAGCTTGCAACTCAATTCTTAAAAAAAAAATAAATAAAAATTGGTCATTTCTACACCGGTTTTACTGACTGGCTTAATTGGGAAAAGCATGAAATCTCTCTTCCATGCAGCATGTTTTCTTTACATTCATTTAATATTTTTCCCTCTGCACAGAAGTAAACTTATCTGCGCTATGCACCCAGCAGGGTTTTTGAATGGCAGAGAGAGAAGGGCTGACATCAGGCACAAGAATTCTATACTGTCAGAAATGCCGGGGTTCATCAAAACTACACTATTTCCCTGCCAACTCCCTGAAATATCCCTACTCACTTTCTTATCATCATTTATCCCCCTCAGATGTTCTCCAATAAGATTCTGAGGTGTTTAAACTAGCTGCATGCACACAAGATATTTTATAGAGGAATGAGAAATTCTGCCTACAAAGAGGCTCTTGCTTGTGCTGGAGCTATAGAAAAGTCCTTTTCTCCTTCCCTTGTGAATATTTGGCTATGTCAAGTGAAGAAATTGCATTATTTTCATTACACTTACTGCCTAGAAAAGTGTGTTTTGAAAGTAGCTTGCCTGGATGTACAGCAATGACTTGGTTATTTTCCTGAAATTCTGGAATGTACAAATAAGAAACTCAACAGAAACACTTAATGAAGTTTACTTACCTTAACCCTGATGATGTGAAAAGCCTACACTTTAACATGGTGCACATGGTGTGTTAAGCTTCAATGCAGAGATACATGAGTCAGAAGAGTACATTGCAAAGCATTTTAGTTGTTTATTAAAATATTAGAGATGGGATGTTTAACCTTCAGATGACCCTAAGATTGACTCATTATAGAAATAGATCAGTTTAACAGGAAATGGGCAACAAAGACTAGGCATCTGAAATTAGGAAAGAACAAAGTTCTGCTGAACTCTTTAGCATGACTTTCCCCTTAAATCCATGCTCACGTACTCAGAGTATTTATAAACTCTATCTAGTAATAGGTTAGCTTGCAATTGCAAAAAATATATTTATTCATTTAAATAGCATATTCATTTTAGCATATTTATAAGACTTGCTCTACACTGAAGTGTAATCATAGCTCTATGTGCATAATAAACCAATAAAAATAAACAGTTTATCATTCTGCTATGATAACCATTTCTCAGGTATAATATTCATTGGCTATCTTAAGCTCCTGTCTGCCAACACATCCATTGTTTGTATGTTGGTTCCCTGAAGGTCACTTGATTATAAAACTAAGACCTTGTGCAGTATAGAGGCATTTTACAACATGTTCAATACAATACATAATGACAGGAAAATCACATTTTGATTGTGGATGTACTTTTGAAAAAACTACCTGAGATATGCCCCATGAATAAAAATGAAAAAAAAGCTCCTGACACTTGAGGCAGAAACATTGTCCTAAAGGTCTTCTAAATATTGTTCTAAAGGTCTGAAAACAAATCAAACTTGTTTATTGATTCCTAGTCATCATAGCTCTGCCACTGAGGCTGCTAAACTGAGGAAGTTGTATTAGCATTTTTAAACTATACAACCAAACAGAACACTTGAGAAACCTTCTGCACTTAGAACATAAACATGAGATATTTTTCTGCTGTAGGCCACTTAGAAATAAAAAAAAAAAAGTTACTGTATGTGTTACAGTAGTCAAGAGTAAGATGGCAGCAAATATAAAATGTCATTGCAGAATTACAAAATATGAAACCTTCCTGCTGTCCACCTTTGGAAAGACTGCTGATCTGCTCCTGTCTTCTCTCTTCTTATCCAAAGTAATTTTAATAACTGCAAAAGTAAATGACTCTCTCATAGCTGCCTCATTTCAAATTCTCCAGCAAAGAAATTCTGAACCATTCTTTTCTAGCTGCTTTTATTCTGCTTTGTTATGTTAATGTTCCATGAAAAGATGTCATGGAGAATCAAAGAATTTTGTGCATACAATTTATACTAAAAATAATTTTGATTTAAACTTGAAGATTAAAGTGACTTTCCATTTTCAATAATGTTGAAAATTAAGAGTGAGATCAGCTATGTGGCTGCATCTGGAAGTGTGGGTGAATCCAACAAAGGACAAAACCAAAGGGGACCAGTGAGATGCTTCTGTTTCCAATGTGATAGAACTTTACATTTAAAAATTGGAAAAATAATTTTTTTTTTAAAAAAAAATATATGAATCTTTTTCCTTAAACCAATAAGAGATCTTTTATGAGAGTATAAATTAAGAGATTTACCAGTCCAAGGTGAGCTGGGTTTTTGCTGCGGTAGGACCTGTTTATGAAAAAAATGTGTTATCCAGGAAGCAATGCATGATTGTGAAAGCTAATAACATAATTTTAATTTTTTTTCTTGACACATAAAAGCCAGAATTTTCCTTTGCCATGTATTAAAATATTGTATGGAGAAAATCTAGCCATGCTGAAATAAGGAAATCATTAAAGATTATTGTGATTTGAGATTATTGTCACTGAATATCATGGAGAGAGTTTGATCATTGAAAGCTGAGTCTCTTATGCCATTGATGCACTGAACATACTAATCATAATCTTTCTACTTTTTTTTTTCTTTTCTTTTTTTTTTCTTTTTCAAAACTGGTTGTGAACTCAAACTCTTCCAAACTGAAGGACAAGAGAGGATGAGGAAGGTGATTTGGTGAGACACAATCTCAGTCCCAGTAGTGGTCAGAATTTTTACCTTCTGAAGGTTGAAGGAGGAGGGAGGGAGATGAAGGAAGTGGACAATAATTTCTAACATATATTGAAATTAATTAATTGTGGTTATAAAATATCTGTTGATCAAGTCAGTGGTGAGGGTCAGCTTCAGCATTTCTGCTAAGAGGGAAAGTGGAACATCCACTTGAATGCTGGCAACTTCAGAGCTTCTGTGAAGATTGGATGAGCTTCACTGGAAGTACTCTTTGTCAATATTGCACTAAAACAGCCACATTTCACTGTCTGAAAGCTGTTAAAAGCAGAACTTGGTCATTGTAACAGTAATGTGAGGCTTGATCCTTCCATAAATATCACATTAAACCCTCAATGTTAAGTCATAAGTCAAATTTGATAGCACAAAGCAGCAATAAAAATGCTGGCTCTGAAATCTTGCCTGTGAAAACAGATATTCTATACAGTTAAAGGGGATGGGGTCAGTAACAAAATTTTAATAAACCTCTGATGGTTACATTATTTTTACATCATAAGCATGGGAATATCAAAATCACCTGAAGCCAGGGGACCACCTAACTTTAGCTATACAAAGAATTTTGTCATAATAAAAATGTTACACTGGGTAAGCTAATAAAAAAGTAATATATGTGCAATTTAATCAGAGTGATACCCTGGGGAAAAACAGTCTATTATCTGCATCTCTGTAAATATCAGAAGACTGAAGTTTAAACTGTAATTCAGATCAGTGATAACCCTTCATGAGAATAAAATTAATCAAAAAATTATTGTACTTTTTTTCTTTGAAAGCATCATACAGGTCCATATAAACTTCTGCCTTTCCGGTGAATATGTAATTGAAAATGCACAGATCTTATGAGGAACATAATAAAATAATTCTCCTACAGTGTTCTTAGCTACTCCTCACCTATGGTCATAGCATTAAATGAAATGTGGGACTTTCTTTAATGGTCTTTTCCTAGTATTTTAATGTCATAATACATTATCTACTCTACAATGCAAAAATTCTAGAAAATACAGCATTACATGGGAGGTGACTCTACATTTGAAGTGATTATCTAAGATCTTCAATTTACTAGAGAAAAGGAAACTGATCATAAAAAAAGGATTAGAAAGAGTCCATTTTTCTCCTAAACTTCATATTCCTATGAAATTTTTGTTGTGCCTAGAAAGTGGCTGTATGAAACTGAATATGATTTTGTGGGATGCATGCATATGTCTAAAGGATCAAGTGAAACACACCCCTTACATTGTGTGTGGGAGGAGTGAAGGGAAGGAAAAACAAAATACAGATATAAAGAATTTAACAAAAATTTAAAAATACTTACTGTTAAGATAGTACAAAACATCTTTTGTGAGGAGCTCAGTTTAAGTAGATATAACAAGTTTTGTGTAGTATCTCCCATGTAACGAGATCCCTTTGGACATCACAAGTTATGTCTACCCTACACTTGGCCAAACTAGACCTACAAACAATTTGTCTCCCCTACCAGTTCTATTCTGGTAAATCATCTGTTAAATATGACATGAAATCAATATTTGATGAGAGCCTGTGACTTGTGAATATTTGGTAGACATTCAGTTTGATCCAGACACTGACAGAAAAAAAAATAATAAACTCAGTCTGGCATCCATTACTGCAGATTATGAAATTCAAGTATTTTGTGTCTATTCTTTAAACTTAGTTTTTCACACAGCTTAATTACTCTGATTCTTCTATTCATTCAAATATTGTTGCTACTAGGCACTAGATAATCTAGAGAACTATGAATTCTAAATGCTTAGGGAATTTGATAATAATAATTTTCACAGTTGTGAGTTGAATGAATTAAGGCAGATTGGCTGTTATTCTAACACTAGTTTTTATGTGTCTCCATCTTGTTAATCAATGTCTATATAAATGCTGGCATAAATTTTGGTTACTAAATAATTTTTGTTCTTTCCAGTCTTTCAGCTTGATGCAGAAGAATGATTTGGCATCTATGTGACTCTTTAAATTCAAAGAGGATTGATTGCAAATTGGACTTATAATTTATGTTGTAGCCCAATAGTTGGATTTTAATCCCACTACAACAGATTGTTATTCAAGCAAGTGGTTTTCTTGAAATAAAAATGAGCCCCAGGACACGGTACTCTCACATATGCTGTGCTGTTCAGGAGGTTGCAGAAGGTATTAACCTGCCCCACACCTCTCCACAAAGCTGTCACATGGTGGTATCAGCAGAAGGGGATGACATTTTTCCTTCAAGCGCTCATTTCAGATCAACCCACTTGTGACTTTTGATCACTAAGTGAATTGGGGAAGAAGGAGAAGACATTTCCTTACACTGGCTGTAGAGGGGGAAGGACACAGTAAGATGAGGAGTCAGCCTCTCATAGAGGAATGGAACAAGCAGATGAAAATAGGTATAATTATAGATTATTGTAGCTATGATAATTCTACTCTATGATTTTTAATTTCTCCAGAACAGGAATAGGTTAGAAAGCACATGTTGATGAATAAGCCTTTCTATTTAGAGTTCAATTGTTCATTCCTCTGTGTAGCAAAATATTGACATAATCTGGTTAATCTGTTGGACACAAATTTTCAAATCACCCACTTTGAGACAGGAAAATAACTGCCACATGACATCCATGACTTCACATTTTGCTAGTAACACTTGCTAACTCATGGGAACTGAACACGAATACCAGCTGAAACTAAGGAATAAAAACCTATAAATTAGCCATGATTAAGAAGGGGACTCAACTCTTCTGGTATTGCCTTCATTAAACCAAAGGGACTGATTACACCTGACAATAAAAAATCTATTAAAGAATTAATTGACCATATGTTGGGTTGCATGGAAACAGGTCCCTACAAAAACACCACCTGCTGATAGATATTTTATAATTTAAAAAATAAATAAATGGAAAGAAAATGTTAATCTTCATTTCAGCAACACTGCATACATGCTCACAGTAACCCTCAAAACAGCGTGACACATTTAGGAAAAAAAAAAAATCAGACATTTATAAATTAGACTATCAGGCACAGTTCCACTGACTAGGATAACAATTACAGGCACAAGTAATGCTCATGCTTTGTAGTGTTAGTTGAGCAGCAGACAGAATCAAAAAGCAATTTCCTTCCATGGTTAAACTCTGTGTGCATGCCAAGGCCTCATGCTTTCCTCTGAAGCGTGCAACCATTGCCTCAGGCAGGATGCTGGACTGGATGGACCATTGCTTCTGTCCTGTTGTGGAAACTCTATTGTTAGCTGCAGTGCCAACCACATATCAAAACACACCATCTAAATTGCATTTGATATATATACTGTGTCACACTCCAGCTCAGCCAAGCAACACGGACAGCGTGATTCATGTGGAGAATGTGCTTGACTTGCTTCAGACACGAGGAAAACAATACCAGAGCGAGGCCTACAACCTAGTGCACACAGCAGGATCTGCAAGGCTGGGATGTGTTTTGGCCATATGGAAGTGAAAAAGTATTCAAGTGCTATCAATAAAAGCAACAGAATGTGTCTGTTTCTGAGCAGCACACATCACCAAGCCGCAGTTCCTGGGAGCAAGTGTAAACACAGAAGCTGATACTCCCTGTAGAAAAGACAGTCACAGACGTCTTCGTTACTATTCACTGATTTAAAAAATGCTCCAACTTCTCCAGAGCAAAATTTCCTTGGCTTTCCATTAAATGTTCTGTTCTCAAGTGGCTTTGTAAAGATACCAAAGAGAAAAATCTTTGGAAATTATTTTCTTTGTAATAGAAAAATTCTAAACAAACAAACAAACAAACAAACAAACCTCCCCATTATCACCATAACTTGAGAAACATACTTTTTAAATTTTGAAATCTGTAGAATTTGCTAGAGCTTTTTACATTAAAAAATAAGAGACTGCAAAAATTTTAAAAGGTGAATTACAGAATGGAATACACCTGATTTATATGTTTGTAGTATCATTTATAGTGATGTATAAACTGTTGATAGAATTACCCTTCAACCTGTGTATACAGAGCTTTAGGGATGGTTGCAACACTGGACCCTTTGAAGCTTATAATTCACTATTCTAGCTGCCACATGGCATCAAAATTACAGAGAATTACATCCTTACTAAGGCTTCCATCTCAAAGGATAAAGTGTGTTTGGATTTGCTGAGGGTCCTATGGTTGAAGTCAAAGAGGGATGACTACTTCGATAAGAGATGGGGTAGGTTTATTTCCAATGCTGTGTTTCATAAAAGCCAGATTTCATTAAAGTCACCACCATAATCAACAGCTACATGGCAAGTGGTGTAGCACTGGAACATGTTGCTCAGTGAATTTGTGGATACTCCCTGGAAGTGTTTAAGGCCAGGCTGGATAGGGCTTTCAGTAACTTGGTCTAGTGGAAGTGGTTGGAAGTAGATAATCGTTAAAACTCTTTCCAACACAAACCACTCTGTGAACCTTTTGACAAGCTTCTTGTAGCTGATCAGGGAGAATTTTTTAAAATCTGGTCAAAGAATAAGAGAGGTAAATTTTGTCATAAGGAAGAAATACATCAAAATTTTCCCAGAGAGGAAATCACTTGAAAGTAGATATCAAGAAAGACACTTTCTAGTAGAATATCAAGTTTGTGGGAATGATTTCTTTATTTCCATTCAAAATATCATATCTGCTTAAGGGGGTATAATTAAACTAGAAATTCAGACTGACTATTTCCCTATAGAACTTTAGACACCAAGAGTTGCTGTTATGAAAAAACCCTCGCATTTTATTCTGAGATCAAAAGTAGCAGATGCCATCTCATAGTGCATGGTGGTCCTGGCCTAGAAGAGAGCAGTCATTTGTGATCAATATTGTGCAGTGCAGAATTACAGATTTCCATGGTGATGAACCATATTCACAAGGAAGAACACTGCTCTCAGGCAATATGGGTAACATGACTTGACTCACATGTTTCTATGTTTTGAGTTTCTAAATATATTTAATTATTTAGTGAACCTCTATTCAATGATTGTTAGGTGAATGCTTTTGTTGACCATTTCTTGCAATCCAGCTCTTCATTTTCCGGAAATCTGAGCACAGTTCACTTTGCAAGTGTAGTCTCAACTACAGGAAAACAACTCTTTTCTATCAAAAGTGATCTATTATTAAATTGAAAACTCCTGAGATTTATAGGAGGTGCTGTGCAAAAAATGCTTTGGGTTTAGAGAAAGGTTGTGTTTAATTTCTTTAAGTGCTCTTTAATAGGGTGCCACCTACCTGTGCAAAACTGCCCCACATGTAACCTAAAGCAGTATCCTCATAGTTATAGCTATGGAAATAGATTTCTAATGAATCATGTATTTCTAATTAGCCTGAAGTCTAAGAATGTAGGATTTCAGATTTACTACAGTGTTCCCTGATTATCTTCCTTTTGAGTAAAGTTTCAATCAACCACTCAACAGTTCCCAGAGAAACAAAATATAACTCTTTGCTCATTCTTTCTTTGTCCCCTGCTCACTTCCACAGCAATACTCACCTGTTTAATTTTTTAATAGAATTTGTTATTAAAACTTAACCCTAATGTTGCCTGCAATCAAAAACCATAACGTTCTAAACAATATTAAGAGTGCTGAGATAAAACCCAATTCTTTAATGAAAGCTTTCAGGTGCACAAATATATGCATGTGTGATACATGATTTTTACAATTTTTAATAAGGATAATTAATTAGTTTATCTAGCAAGTACATCCAATGGGAGATCAGTTGTCCCAGTAACTCTTGGAGTTGGTCCAGGAGCTTCCTTGTCCTATTTTTTGTTGTCTCTTCAGTACTGCTGGAAAACATGATGTCCTTGTCATAAATTCTCTTCTTAAGAATAAAACTTAACAGAATTTCAAGAATGTGTTTAGAAGGAGTTAGCTTGTTATTCTAAAATGTGAAAAAGGGCAAGAAAAGTACAAGAAACTAAAGACAATTATGTATTAAAAGTCTATAAATCTGAAAATATATGAAGAAACTAAGAATGTTTAAACATCACTAGGAAAAAAATCTGCTAAATGCTTTGGCTGTGTATTTGTGCCCTTAAAAATGCAGCATCAGAATAGGACATCATGAACACGAAAGTCGCAATTTTTTTCTGTGCAAAAATTCTACAAAGCAAGCAAAACCTGCTCCCATCTAACAGTCAGGGAACAGAGGAAAAAAATGCAAATACATTTGCCTGCAGACACATTTGCCTGCAGATACTCAGCAATTGAGTTCTGCAGTGAAACACAGTTTTACTCTCAACAGCACATTTTCCCTGTTTATCTGAATCATCAGAGACAGCTCTGAGACTTTGAAGAGTGAGTGAACTTTAATCATGATGTTCAAACAGATGCCTTCCTTCTCTTCACTGCAAAGAGGCTTTGCTCATGGTTAATAATTCTCCAAAAGGTAGGATAACCCTAAAATGACATGTTAATTACTAATTTCAAGTGAAAATTCAGGATGAGAGTTGTTCACTTGGCATCTTTGAAAGTAAAACATAGGTTGCTACAACCCTGAGGATCATCATCTTCAGGCAAGACCTACATGGGCTCTTTGCATGTTCCCATTTTCTGAGGTTCAGTAGAGCAGCGTCAGAGCAAGCAAGGAAATATTCTTATAAGCAAGAGTCCAAAATGAACAAACATTTCTGAGAAAAATGTAATTATAAAAGTACCTTCTCTTTAATGATCTAAAAGAAAATTACAATCCTTGTCAAGAAGCAAAATATTTACATCCTTCCCTATTTGATATTGGTGATGGGTATTTGATGGCTTCAGGCACTGGAGATGGAAAGAAGCCATGTCAAGGTATCTTATCCTAGGGGACTATTTGTCTCTAATTTGAGATATGCTGCAAAGAAAAAAAAAAAAAAAAGAAATAGTAAGCACTGACACTGGAACCATTTATCACCTACTGTTATGAGGAATAAAAGGTTCCTCTTTAAAGATAGTCCATTATCTATTTCTAGCTGGCTTCCTCCTGTCATATTATCTTGCAGAAATAATAAATTCAGGAAGATCACATTGTGAGAGTAAGTACTGCTATATATCTAAGTATATACATTGTTCTTTTATTTACAGTCACTTTTGCCCATTCTCTAGAAGAAAATACAGGTTTTACACTTGTTATTTGTGGTTTCCTCACAGACATTATTTTTTCCTCTCAGGTAGCAAAAGGAGAGGTGGTAGTGAAGGAAGTCTGGAATAACATAAAAGAAAATTTATGCAATAAATTATTTTCTTACAAGAAAAACTCCAGCTAAAGCAATATCAATTTCTATTCTGTAATGGTAGGAAAGGATTTCCATTAGGAAATGCATATTTGAATATAGTACATATCTCTCAGATAATGTGTGTGTCTCTGTGTTTATATCTACATACATGGGTATGGATTTATATGCATATAGACACATTACTAGCACTGTTCAAAAAATAATTTTGCATATCCTATAATTCAGACAGAGTAGCAATAACAAGGTTGCCAGTGTGATGAGGCCTTTCTGTCTCTGAGCATTTCTTCATCTGCATTTGTATATCATTCCTCAGTTCCACTTTTCAGATGCCATCAGTGGCCTGGATAGTAAAATTGATCATTTACTAAACAAAAAAAAGTTGCAGAGACTTACTTTTAGATAAACAACAAAAAATTTGAGAGTAATTTACACACACATAACTCATTTTGTTCAGGAAACAAAATAAAGATCAAGTGAGGATTTGCCAAATATAATGTCCTACAGAAGGATTAGTTTATCTTTCCTTTAAGGCAGAGTATGAAATCAATGTGTTAATCTACTTGAAAAGGAGGATTTGCTTTAGCTAGGCATTTTTAAAGATATGAAATTAAATCTATATTTGTGTTTATAATTATTATTCCTAAGGGTATCTTGGGCAGGAACCTTTTTTCCTAGGATAGAAAATTTAAAAGAGCAAAGAGGGTAAAGGGCATAAGTCCCATTGAATTTTCTACTGCAATTTATTGGGATTTAGGGCAAATCTGCAAAATACTTCCGTCCTCCTTTCCAAAATTCTCTCTCATATCTCTTTTTTTTTTTTTTCTCCCCAGCTTGTAGACAACTTTTTCTGTGTTCTTTCAGTTAATGCATGACAGCACCAAGCACAGAATTCCTGCCTTTTTCTCACACACAAACATCCTGCCTGCATCACCACCAGCAAACTCCAGCCACAACCCAGAGCACAACAGAACAATGGCCCTGGCAGTGGTTTGTCTTTTTTAAGGACTCAGGTGTTATTACCTCTGTGTCAACAAGATTCTTTGTATAAGGTCTGTCTTCTCTCTAAAACAGAGGCTTTGTGGTTTGTCGGAGTAGTTTTTAGAGCTCAAAATCAGGTTGTTGTAGGATTTTCAGTATTTCCTCTCAGCAGAATAAAATCTCTGCACTTACAACCTTGCATGGATAACATCTCATCCTGCCCACCTCTGTCCGGGTAAAAGCAGCCATCTCCTCGCCTCCTGTCCTGACACAATCTTAAAAATGCATGGATATATCTAAAGACTTAAAATAATTTTCCTCATTTCCCTGTGCATTTCAAGGTAATGCAAAGGTCAGAGTTGTTTTATTGAAAGTATGGTTCCTAAATTTAATTTCTAAGATTGTAAGTGGCATGTTAGGAAATCATAACCAGGTTACAGTCGAAGTTTGTTGAAGTGGCCTCTGTGGCTGTGCCAAGAGTTCTGTGAACAAACTGGGGAACAGCAGGAAGAAAAAAAATCACAGACCTGAGGAGATGAGGAGAGGGCTGAGGTTGATCTCAGGTGGTTTCTCAGCAAATGTTCTGCTGTGGCTGTTCACAATGATCCCAGGGAGGCACTGGATCATTGTGTCACTCTAAAATATCACAGTGATGCCTTTCTAAGTNTTGATCTCAGGTGGTTTCTCAGCAGATGTTCTGCTGTGGCTGTTCACAGTGATCCCATAGAGGTGCTTTAAATGTGTAATTTGCTGTTGTCACTAAGGATCACTTGTAAATTTATCACTACAGAAAGACTAGAACTTTCTTTCTTTTACTAAATGTACATTCTTTATTTTCTTTATTTCCTTTATTAGGAATAGTATTAAATTATATCACAAATTTCCACCTACTAAAATGTCATGGTACTTAGATCACAAAACTATAATTTTTGGAGGGAGTTTATCTGACTTTTGCTAATATTTTGCTATCTCACTTTTGCCTTAACCAATAAAAATTATTGATATGTCATAAATCATTTCCTTGCTCTGACTGAGTGCCTTTAGGACCAGACATGAAAGTCAGATTTCCTCATCTTTACTAAGCCATGACCATACTTAAACACTATTGCTTCCTGATAATGTTACAAAAATTCTGTAAAATTTGGAAAAAATGTCAAGAATTTTCTTTCTGGTATATAGTGTATTCTCAGCCCATCCTAATCAGTAGTAAATGAAGTATAAGGATTTCCCCAGTAAGACTGGAGTTAGTTACAGTAAGCTTTACATCCAGGGACATTTTGCCATTAAGAAAACAGTGTTTCTGCTCAGACCTGACAATATCTCCTGTTTCAACACCATTTTCTCCATTTTAATGATTAAAGCAATGAGTAGATTTTCTGTTATTTTACAGTCTAGTGTAGTCTGTGTGTAACATTGAAAGCAGATCCTTTATTTAAACATGAATATTTGTCTGCTAGGAGTTTTTCTGTTGATGTTATTATGAAATCATGGCACTTGCTTGGTTTAAAATGGTTTAGCACTTAAATGACACATCTCATTTTTCCTTCTGTCATTACTTCATTTGAAATTAGAATAGTAGATTAATTGCCCCTTTAATGACAAGTGCTTGCCTAGATAAAGCTAAGATCAGGGTTAGCAGTGTGCCAGGCAATTTAGGTAGTCAGCAAACCATGAATTTCACACTGACAATGCTAGAGGCATTAATCACATATATTTTTCCTTTTCTTTCCTGTAGTCAAATAAATGATTATTTGGATTACTTTAGGACTTCAGCTCTCCAAGAATATGCAGGGGTTTTAGATTTACCTTCTGTGATATAGAACGTTTTTTGCTTTGGCTTTCCTTGTTTTTTTTTTTTCCCTTGGGCACCATCTCAGTTCCTCTTTGGTTTTGGTTTGGGTTTTTTTCCATCCATGTAACTCAATTCACTGTGATATAGGGTGCTCTAAACACCACAGGGATCTGTGTGACTGGAGGGCCTCTGGCAAGAAAGAGCTTTAGACCTAAGGCCAGGAAAGGGGATAATAAAGCCAAGCACCAATGCTTGAGCTGCTCTGTGACAATACAAGGGGCGGTAAAACATGCTACATTTTTGCTGTTGTATCAATCTTACCTTTGCTAGGTCAAAATTATCCTCATTACAATCAACAGAATGCAGCAGCAGATGGATAATTCAAGGGATAAAATTGAGAGATGCCAGTGCTTGGTTTCACAGTCAGAGAGCTGTTTGAGAAATTAATAGGAAATTCTTTGGATCTTCCCAACAAAGAATTTTCATGGAATTTGGCTGTGAAGAAAACAAGTTTTATACTCAGCAGAAACTCTGCCAAATACAATATCCTCACAAAGTCTTTTCTCCTCATGTACCTGTGCTTTGTTCTTCAGCAGCAGCGCAGCCTGGCCTGCTGTGCCTGCTTGTGAAAGATGACTCTGATGGTGCTCTCTGAGTGTCAGTGGGAATGGCAAGGCTGCCCTTGTTTTCCTTAGAAACATGAGGTATTAATGCAGGTGGCCCTGCTAGCTCCCAAACACAGAAGCTGCAGTCCATTTCTTATTTTGTTATCCTTGTTTATGTCTGAAAGGCAGAATGAGCATCTCTTTCCTGAGGGACTCTCTTTCCTCTCTCAGAATAAGGGCAGAGAAGAGTCAAGAAGACTGAAACACCCCTCAGCTCTTAGGAAAGGTGATATTTGTTCTTCCCAGCCAAAATACATGTCATGAGTAAATTTGGAAGCAATTCAACTACATATTCCTTGAGCAGAGCTGCACAGGGCACAAGATGTGTATCCAGAGCATGTGCAGACTTGAAAAGCAGCAGTAATACATTTCATAGAGGGGGAGATGCTCTAAAGTGATCAACTGGTTAAATAAAGTTCTCTGTCTCTATAGATAATTAAATCTGGCTTACAAGTCCTGATGTAAATTTTGTTTGAAATGTTTATACAAACCTCTGAAAAGTGTGGTTACTGCATCTGTAGGTTGTATATATATAAACAAAAAGCTTGGAGAATGGAGTTGAAGATATGAAAACACACAGTGGTAATGTTCAGTGCTACCTGCCATTCTCTCATCTCTAAAAGGACAACAGCTCTCATATTTGCAAGAATATGGCTGACATGTTCTGGCTGGCAACATTCTCTTGGCTTTTATATATGCTTCTGCATTTTTATTCTTTTAAAAATACCTTGCCTGTAAAAGAGTGCTTGCTGATCTAATTCTAAGTTTGTTGTATAAGACTTAAGTATACCTTCCTAAGAAACAAAGTAAAATATCCTGGGTATTTGGACACAAGAATCATCTTTAGAATTCAGTCCTATTAATTTCTTTCATGTCTTTATTGCACCTAGGCATCATTGGCATCAATTTCCATGGAAAACGAAGAATACAAAAGGTTTTAATACCTTCTGAATGGCTACAACCTCATAGATGCCTCTAGAGATATGAGGTTTTTAGAGTGCTTCAGAGTAAAAATTCAGATAAGAAACATTGGAAGTAATAAGCCAGATTCACCACTGGGGTCTCTACTGACTTTGAGGGGAAGATATCAGGGACAATTTTGGCCCATCCTATTAAAATAGTAGCCAAGGTGTTCCTGGTGAGTAATTCAGGAATCCTTTTTTAAAGTTCAAAGAACTAATAATTTCAGGATCTTTAATATAAATTCTAATACAATTACTATTTAATCCCTTTTAATGCATTCTAGCTCATTAATTTGAAAGCCCTGATGCTATCAGGAGCCTACCTACTCTTGGTCCCTGAAGTAGTTTCCCCAGCTGAGGATGCAGTGTCACTACCTAATACCTCCTCATTCACCACCTCTATTGTTCTGCCTCAGCTTAAGCTTTCCCACTTTATATCAGCATGATATAATTGTGCCATAGGTGACAAATACATTATTCCTTCTTGTTATACTGAACTTCCTGTCTTAATTACCAAACTCATTTTTTCTCCACATCCCACATGCTCGTTACTCATTTTCAATTATGATACAGATTTTCCTTAGACTTTAATTACTTCTTGTGCTTAAAAGGATAAATTAATTTTCTTATTAACCCTTTGACATCTCATTAAGATCACTGAATAGGACAATTCTGTTTTCTTGTGGCAGGCCATCCACATTATGTCAGTTTGCAAAAATACTAGAAGGCTTAGAAGGAATTTGATAAAAACATTCATAGTTCTTCCTGGTGTGGCATCAACATCTGTGTCATATGAAATTTTTTGCCTTCATAGAGCCACCACTTAAACTGGAACTGTGTTTATCCCTGTCTGAAGTGGAGGAAACTTTGGCTTCTAACATTAGTGCTGTTGTGTTTACTTTGCTCTTTGAGTTGAATTTGCACTTTGACTATCAGAAATGTTCACAGGTTGAGGGAGAGCACAAAGGATCTCCTTTGAGCTTGTGCCAGCCTCTGATAGGATGGATATCAGACAGAATGAGAATTCAAGGTTTGTCTCCCTTCTGCATACAGGAGCTTGTAGCAGTGCCTTGTTTATGTACAATGAAAATAGTATCTCTTCAAAGGCCTTAAAAGGGTTCCCACGCTCTAATTCCTCCTTAACTTTTGGTACACGAATCTCTACATTGTTTTAGACCATTGTATCCTCATAAATTTGGTATTAAAATTTGTAAACTGCTAAATTTCTCTCACTGAAACACAAAATCACCCAATGCTTTGGCTGAGTTATTCCTCCTACAATATTCCCAGTGCTGTTGTCTCCTTTCTCCTTTGGCCCTTCTGGATTCCCCGCTGCTTACAGCTTTGTCCACTGGCTGTGAGCTCCCTGTGGGTTATGTGCCCCAGCTTCCCTCTCCTGTTTTCTTGTTTTCCTGAGAGCCCTGGATCCAGACAGCTCATCATGATCCCTGTTGATTCACCAAACCTGGGAATGTGAGGCACTGACACAGAACTGTTGGTGTAGCTGGGAAGGCACCAATTCCTGATGCAAAAGAGAATCATGAAATGAAAACCTAGCAACAATTAAAATGTAATTACTTTATTTAGACATCATAGAACTAGAAACAGTAAATATTTCATGTATCTAGCTGGTTTCAGTGCCTAGGGCTAGCTGCATGTTTTTCTGCCTATCAAATCTCCATGTACTGGAGACTTTCAAATCTATTTTTTAAGAATAAACTGTCCCACATACAAGTCACATATTGGGTCTGTTGAATGCTATTAAATGTCACACAGATGAACACTGATTGAAATGAGCAGATTTGGGGCTAGAATGGGATGAAATATGCAGGGACAAATTGTTTTATGGATTAAAAATTTATTTTTTAAGTGTCTTACAGAAACATCTGGCCTCAATTGGGAAAAAAATTATTTTGATAGTTCTTTGTGGAGCAAACAGCTGTCATTTCAGAAGAAAAGTTCATTTCCTTTTAAAAAAAGATAGCAATGGAAATCCTAGGCAGGACTTGAAATAATTATGATGTTTGAAATAGGCCAATGCAGAAACATGTCTTCAGAGCTCAGGTCTATGATTTAGTGATATTAAGCTTACCAAAATACTTAAGATATCTGTTATTTGATTTTGGACAGTGGACAAAAAAAGCTGGTATAAGGGTACTGGAGACACAGTAAATAATTCCCTGTCAAACTCAGAAACATACAAAGTGAAAAGTATTTCCAAATAATTATATATATATATATATGTGGAAAAAAACTAACTGAAAAAAATCTATTACAAAACACAGGATCCAGTCACTTATTTTGCCTTTGGAACAAACATTGAGGGAAAGATTGATAAAGACATTCCTGTAGGCAAAAAATGGGATAAAATGATGAGAGTTTTACCAAAGATAAGTTGTGCCATACGATTCTGTTATCTTAAATACATTAGTGACTAAATAGAAGTGATCTAAAATAAACAAACTTANACTTTAAAAAAAACACAACAACAACAAAAAACCAACACTCCCCCCATGCAAAAACAAAACCAAAATCCATAAATAAAATACCAAAACATTTATTGGATATGTGTCACAGGAAAATTTGTTAGTCAAGCAGTTTTGTTCAGCAGAACACTGTTATCATGGGTAAAATCTGGGAGAGATGTTGGTAAAGGACTGTATTAAATAGTAAAGGTTTCTCTAGGAGAGGAAAGTTTGAGCTCTCTTTTTCAGTAATGAACTTTGCAAAAGAATAAAAAAAGATCAAGGGTTACCACTGGTGTTTTTAGATGATGTGGGCAGTGCCAGAGAAAAAGGGAATCAGGATATTATACAGAAGGAGATGAGAGGGGGACTGCAGTCAAAGGGATGAAATGGACCAATGAAAACAAAACAAGATGATTTCCAAAGTTCCTGCTGCTGGCACATTGCCATCCAGATAACTATATCTATGTTTTTACTATGTTCATATCTATTGCTGTATTTTGGATGATAAAAAATTTTAAGCTCTTTATTTCCTAGACTGGCCTTTTTCTTGCATGCTTGAGGCTTCAACCTCAGTGTGAAGTTTGTAAAAACTATTCATACTACTTACTACTTAAAGTTATAATCATGTTCTGAACAAATGACGAGACTGATTACTGTGGCTTGAAGTTTGCATCCATTTTACAACTGCCTTATGAACTTGGAAAAATAATGTTTTTAAATTAATGCAATTTTTCCCCCACTTCTTCAAAACCATAGTCTAGTCTAGAGGTCCAAAAATGTAATCAAGCTTTTATATATTGAAATTCTAGCTTTGTCATAGAGATCTTGAATCTCTATTTAAAAAAACCCCTCACATTCCTTTGGCATGTTAAATGCAGTCTAAAGGTAAATACAGTGATCTCACCAAATACAATTTCCAAAAACATGTTTCCCAAAACCTGTGCCCTCAGGTTCTTAGAATGGCATTCTGTAATGAGCTGTAGGTTCTTTTTGATTAGCATAGGGATGAACATTCTCCTGTTTATCATTTTTCTTGCACCAATGTGACGTCTCTGCTGATTACTCACATTATGGTTAATTTGCAACTGATAATCAGTCCTAGTTTCTTAATAAACTTCTCATTAAGAGACTGGAGCTGTCACTTTACCACCATGTTACTCTTCCTAAGTATAATCTGTGACCATTATGCAAAAGAAAGGACTGCTGGACGTCACACATGTCATTTGCAATCATGTACAAAAGCTTCAAAAGGAGCTTGTTAAGTAAATGCCCTTCATAAATCATTACTGTAAAATAGAAAGGTATAACTAATCACCACATTGCCACCCTGTTGCTGTATTTGGCTTTTTTGAAGGGGAGGAATGCTCAGCCAGTAGACATTTTAGGAGATCTTTACACAACGCTTTCAGGGAACTCCCTGAGCATTTTGTGATTTTCTTACACCACAGCAAAACCAAGAATTTCAAAGCGGAGATGCTCAGGCTGAGTCACCTGGAAGATGCTTTAAGATTCATTCTGAAACTGGTGCCCTCAGGAAAAAGTGATATGATTGAGTTTCGATGCCCAGGAACTGATCTTGCACCAACTGGTCGAAAGTAAATTTTCAAATTAACATTCTGAGCCCAGAGTAAGAATGAAGTAGTTCAGCATTGTCTGCAAAGAAATAAATTGCAGATATTAGTGTTAGTTCATGCTATAAAAGAATAAATATATGCTTATGGACAACTGTCACACTTCAGGGGATGTGCAGTTGCAGTAGCAGTTAGGTTGGACCAGTCTGTCAATATTGCTTGCATTACCACTGTAAAATAGTCTTTAGTATAGAGTTTTCCTGAATAAAATAATTTAGTTCAGTCTTCTGAGCAACTTTCTGACTCTGAAATCCCACCCCAGGTTCTACCAGTCATGTGCTTTGACAATTCTTTGTGAAGAAGAAAAAATTAAACCATGAGAGTTGGAGTGAGATTTGAAGTTAAGATACAGTACTTTGAAGGATTTCTTTTTGGAATTTTTTTTTTCCAGCTGAGTGGGTTTCATCTTGACAGGGACAGCATAAGTAATAATAAATGCAGGGTAGAGTTTTGAAAGAGAATTAAAGATAACATCAAGAAAACAAGTCAACCAGAAATAATCCAAAACCCCCTTCCTCTTCTGCAAGGGATCTCTGCCTCTGTGCTTCCTTATGCATACCTTCTATACACTCAGAAACCCTCAGCAATAGCATGCCACTATTATCTTCTCACAGGGAAATATTTGGGGCACAGTTATTTCTAAAATATGCATTCATGATGTTTACTTACTTTCTCGCTTCCAATCATGATTTTTAATCTGGTTTAGCCAAAAAACCCCCATATCCCATCCCTCCTAAAAAACCAAAACCAAAAAAAAACCCCAAAAACCCACAATGTCCCTGGG
>VWYP01006027.1:51467-130154 GCA_013400435.1 Pycnonotus jocosus | reverse complement strand
AAAAAAAAAGGAAAAAAACTTAATTCCCAGATAAACATTCAAGAGTTTAGCAGGGAGTTGCAGTGCTTGTATCTGAGCTATGACCAGACAAATGGTGTCTTTAAAACCTACTTATCCTTCGGCTTATGTGAATCTTCCTTTTTTAAATTATCTAGAGAAGCTCATTTCCAGTGTGCTCACATAAATTAAATGCTGCATCTCTGCATCTAACCTAAATTCGTTCTGCTTTTAATGTCTTGCCACTGCTTTCTGAGATAAAGATTCTTTGCCTCTGAAAAGATTTTTCTTTTATTCTTTCCATATCTTCCTGAAAATGGTAAAACTTGACAAACAAACAAAAAGAAAAAAGAAAAACACAAGACAATAAAGTTTTGTCTAAAGTAGTTGGGATTTGTAGATTGTAGTAAACAAATTCAAACTTTTCCCTCTTGGGTTTTACGATGACTTTACAGAAATTGTCACAACAGATCTCAGCAGGAAATACAGCTTTATACATTAGGACAAAATGTGTGGGGTGATGACACTCCATGTATTTCAGGAACTACAAAACATTCAACACAGAAGTGCATTTCAACGTCTCTTATTTTCTCAGAGATTTTCAGGTAATGGGACCCCAACACGCATTTTTAATATATTTTAGGAACAGAACAGCTTTCTTTTGGAATTGTTCTCAGTAGTCATTCTTCCTGTTTTACCATTATCCTGCTGTGCACTGGCCATTCCATGGTCTTTATTTTCCATTATTTAATTCCCTTTTTTCTGCAGTTCTAGCAAATAACCTTTAGGATTTTATCACCACATCCACTCACAAATTAAAGCTCATAAGTGATTATAAAATACTGCAATATTCTATTTCTCTTTACATTGTAAATTAAAATGTTTAACTCGGGAACTAGACTCTTGTCTAGTTCCATATGTTCTTTGATTGTGGCTATAAAATAAGCTAATTATTTCCAGAAACCAATTGCTTTTCATTAAGAAACAATTGCAAAGATTCGATTGTCTATGAATGTGTTGCAAAGATATTTTGACTGGATTAAATTTTTAGTTACACACCATCATCAAGTTCCTGTCACATTTCAGTGTTATTGATTTGAAACAGAAGTGGAATTTTGATATCATTTTTTCTGCACTGCATATTGTGTAATTATTCAGATGCTTCATTTTCATTTGTGCTTTCCTACTTGTTTTAAATGTTATTACTTGCTTCAGTGCTTTTTCATTTTAGTGAATACACTGATAAATATTTCTATCAATTGCAGATGTGATTTTTGCATAAGTAACTGAAATCCTACTACCGTGGTTTAATACAATATTAGACATCAGAGGAACTTGTAGAAGCAATTAGAAAGTCTATGTGGGTATTTGTTTATTGAGTTACTTAAAAAATACTCTAAAGGGATTGCTTGAGCAAAGAAAATGGGCATTAAAGCTGTTAGTTTTACTGTCAGATTTTCAGATGTCCTCACTGTGCTCTCACAGTCATTCCAGTTTGCCTGCAGACTGCAGTTCCTTTTTATTCTCCCAAGGAAGAGATGAGCAGTGGGACTGCCAAGGCAACTCTCCCAGCTGCAGAGGAATGGTTGTGCTTCAGGTTACCTTGAAATATAGATCTTCAAACTGGAAACTTTCCTCATTGAGATTGGGATTTAATAGAGGGAATACAACGTTACTCCATGAGCAGCCATTCTAAAACCAGTGGGAGTATTTCAATAAGAAAATAGAAGACTCAGACTTCCAGTTCAGGCTTCACCTTCCTTTCCAAATTCAGTCACAGAGAGGTGTCATCTGAATGATTGTAAGGTGAACCTTATTATTAGTACTGTTGTTTTTTTCCCCTCCATTTTTCAGACTAATAAAAAAACACACTGGAAAATTTAAAATTCCCACTGTATTTTCTACTTCTGCCTCTCTTATGGGGCACTTGAATTGTTGATAGGGAAAAAAAGTGGGGAAAATATAGGATCTTGAAGTTGATAAAATAAATATTAATGAAGAATTAATTCATTTAATGTGAATGAAAATTCATTCTGTACATAAAATTGGAAAACGCCTATTTCAATTTTTAGTTATGATACTAACTTAGTAACAGAAAATGCTTTCAAAATAACTTGTGGAAGTAACACCTGGGCCAATTTGTGTCCCATCACACACAGAATTGATGTATGTTAGAAACCCACTTGGGTACTGCTGTAGTCAGTGGAGAGGCACGTGCACTTTTTGGTGGCCACAAAACAGGAACGGGAAGATCCTTCTTGTTACTCATTTCTCCACAGCCAAACATTGTTCAAAGAGGGCTGTGACATGATGATGGCCACAGAACTCTGCTGGAAATCACCCAGGTATTGACTGAGCCTCAGCAATGGCACAGCAGAGTGTTTGTGCAAATTTTGGTGTAGGTGACATTCAGGAGCACTGCAGGAACAGAAACCTAATGCTTGAGCTTCCCTTCTGGATCTCTCTTAATATCATACTTTAGAATATTATAGAGCTCATGTCTGTTAAGTTTTTATTAGTTATATAACACATATTACTCCAGAAACAAAGAATTACAGGCTCAATACTTATTATCCATGTAGAAAGATTAAACACAGTGGTTGACATTATAGCACAATCATTAATTTCCTTTGCTTTTCTCTTACCCAAAGGAAGTCTTCACAGCTAGCAAGGAAGAATTTTTTTCAGAACATCACTTGGTAATACTTTTAATTTCCTTTGCATATTTTAATGCAATCAGCACAGCTTACATCTGTGTAGTAATCAAATTACAAAGTCAACATAATCCAATGAAAAGCTGAAGAGCCAAATAATCAAATTCAGATTAATATTAATTGCTGTAGTTTCCGCACCTGGATTTAAAAAACAAAAACAAGAAAACCACCACATAGAACTTCCTGTATTTAATTACAATGTTTTAAGTAAAAAAATCCCAAACAAAACCAAATCAGAAAAATAACCACAACCCCTCTCTCTGCAGGATCCAACCTCAAAACTTTGGATGTTCTATTTTTCCCTTGTATCAGGAACAGGTCTTGTCAATATACAGATTTAGATACATATACCTCAGACATCTCAGTGAAGCAATTTATCATTTTACCTTTTCCTAGGAACTTTTATTAACTAATTATCAATCTTTAAGATGGAAATATTATCCTTAATAGACACAGCCATGGATTCGTGTTGAATATTTGTGGTTCTAGTTCTGGAACTAAATTAGTATTGCATGTCCATTACTGAAGGAACCGACAAAGTCAACAGAGTCCTTATTTTCACTTGTTCTCACAACCAATAATGAATACAGAAAGCCCAGCAAACAAAAACTAGATTACCATTTCCAATTCTCCTTCCCAGAGGTGCCTTTACCCTTCCATTGGAGAGCAGCTGCACATGCAATTAATTCAACATTGATCCTTGTGGGTCCCTTCCAACCCAGAAAATTCTGTCATTTTGTGAAGTAAATGTGAGGGGTAGGATCTCCAGTACAGAGAGAAATGAGCTCTTGGGGATGGGGGCAGAGGCCTGGTGATACAGATTTAATAGCTACAAATGGAGAAAAATCACTGCTCTGCTAGCAACTCATGCATTTTACTTTTCTGCCCTCATTCATCCTCTTTGCATCAATGCCTGATGAGGTGAGTGCTGTTACACACAATGGGAGGAAAGTTTTCCAGAGGGGGAACTTCACAGGAAAAAGGTGCAAAATGGGAAGCTGGAGAAATGTCACTTTTCTGAAAACAATAAGAAAAAAAAAATTACTATTTGTTTGGACAACAACCATCAGTCTGATTCTGCAAGTTTGCAGCCTAAGCACAAATTGGACTCTTTCTCCCACTCTGACTTGCCTGTCCTTCATCCAAAGCACAAATCCAAACACATCATTGTTTTGTACATTCTACCAAAAGTTTAATAGCTAAGGCAGGTGGAACTTTAATATGGTGTCAGGATTTAACAGTGGACCATGCTGATGAGGAGTTTAGTTTTCTGTGTTACATAAGTTCCTTACAGAAGCAGGAGACAGCAACAGCAATTAAAGCATAATTGGATTGGAAATGCTTCTTACACAGATAGAATGTTAGATGCAGGACAGGACTTTTCTTCTTTAACAAAGCTTTAACTAGCTTCCACTAGTCATTTAGGGCTCCCTTTGAATGAAGGGAAATGGCTGCAGGTGTGATTACATCCTCTCTTGTTTAATAACCTTTGGAATTCAGAGAAGATGATAGCAAGTAATTGAGAAGTTATCAATTACTACATTAACACACTTGTGACCAGTAAGATCTCACAGAAAACTCTAAATTTGGAGAGTTAGCTTTCAGCAGTTATTCAGTCATAATGAAGTATTAAAAATTGCTGAAATATGTACTTCTACCACCAGTGAGATTCATAACAATAACCTGAAGGTGTTAAAGTGCAAAATTAATTTGTAGATTGAATTTCAAAATCAGGCAGAACTGTCAATGGTCAAGTGGTAAAACAGATGTATTTGCTCCTTACCATTACAGGTTAACCTTCTCAATTACATGCAGAGCACACAAAGCAAGAGAACTGCAAATACTGCAGTGGTCCTTTCTTTCCAAAGAATGACTTTAAAAGTGAGGAGAAAGCTTCCTTATCAAAGCAGAAGGATTTGATTTTGTGTTTTCAATGTTAAGATTTGCCTCTTGACATTGCCACTTAAGTTTGAGTACAAGCATATTCAATATAAGAGAGAAACCAGAGTTTGTGGCCGTTGAAACAAACTTGAAACAAGCACAACCCAAATTTGCAGGACAATTTCAAACTTATATCCAGTTGTCAGCACTGTGCCAGCCAGTGCAGCACTTTGTAGGACATGGGTTCTTTCTCTTTGTGCTTGAGTTCCTTCCAAACCACCTCTCTCCTTTCCATGGTGGGGCTGCAAGTGAGAAGAAAAACCACATCCTTCCTGATGAGGTTGTTTTAGTTCTATAACGATTTTCATCTGGACAGAAAAAAGGAAGTGTAAGGAATAGGAATTCCAGATCCTGATCCATGCAAGGAAATTCATAAATGCATCTTATATGTATTACTAATGTTAAGATAGACTTTGTATAATGACAGAAGGTCTTTGAAAATAGCATGAAAAATTAAAAGTTCTTGTCACTAAGTGTGTGTCAAATATCAAGTTATTAATGGGTGTGCATGAAAAACATCTCTAGAGAGCTGTGCAACCTGAAGGTAGAAACATTCCCTGAAAGATTATCAGCTTTGGGATCCAGTCACAGGTCAGTCCAGATTCTCAACATCATGTCTGTGTGTTTAAGCACCAGACATCCCTCAGATCTCAGCCTCCTTTAGAGCACTGCACTGTGAGAAATCTCTCAGTTCCTGCATTTACAGAACAAGACAGACAGGCAGTAGCACCATTACTCACAGGTGTACTGTAGTGCCTCCAGGAGTGCAGATAGCCATGGAGTTAGATACACACCTGTCAGTAAGGCCTTGTGTAAAATTGCATCAACACGATTTTATTCTTAACATTTACTATCATTATTATTGTAAATTATTATTACAAAAACCACTGGTTCCCAAAGACAGACGCACTGGGGGTTGGTAAAGCCATCACTAACAATGACAATGATTATCTGACCTTGTGAAACACAAGTTATAGTGTAAATTCAGATGTGACTGCAGACCACTGACAGAAGCACACAAGACAAAGAGGTTGCCTTGCACTTTGCTGATCAGACCTTTGCTTTACTGACTCAGTCTTGTCCCTTATCACTGTGGGCTAGGGCAGGATCAGCACTGCTCTCTGGGTCTAAAACCTTACAACTTTCAGGGCTGCTGGATGTGCTCTGCTCCCCTTGTCTGGGTACAGTGTGAGAGCATCCCTGTTTGATGAGGGCACTGCCCTGCTGTCACCTCCATCCCAGCTCATCTTCCTTTGTGGAGCAGTCTAGTCCCGCTGCTTTGTGATGAAAAAAGACATCAAACACCTGCTCTTGCTGCCTGTGGAAGTGTAAATCAATTTGTACAAATGTAATTGTGCCTGCATAAGCAGTTGGCACTTTCTCCTGGGCATATAAAACTCAAAGGAACCACATGTAAGGGCAGAATCCTTTGCACTGCGACAACCTCCCTGGTTAGATTGCTGATCAAATTAATTTTTAAATAGTCTTTCTGACTGGCCTGAAGTGTAGAAGGATAAGGACAATTGTTCCTACCCCCATAATCCTTTTCATTTTTCAAGCTGTTTAATAAGTGTAATAACTGAAACTACTCCTTCAGGTATCCTTGTAACAATTAATCCTTTTTACTTCTATTGTGTCTGACAACTGATGTTTTCAAAGTATTTTATGTATTTAACAGATAAAGCCTCATGCAGTTTCTGTGTATGAAGCCTTACAGTGCTAACTGAGTTTTAGAGCACAAACAACTTTAGAAAAGATCAGCAGTGTCTCCCTTGCATAGCAAAGGGAAATAAGAGTGATCTTCATGAATCTATATTGAGATATAAAACCTTACAACTTTCAGGAGTTGAATCTTGTAGTTTTATGGGGGGAGTTTTGTTTGTTTGTGGGGTTTTTGTTGTTGTTTGTTTGTTTGTTTGGGGGTTTTGTTTGTTTGTTTGTTTGTTTTTTACAAGAGGACAGGTTGAAGCACAGAAGGATGAAACAAATATCTCATATCTGAAAACAGGTTCCTCATTGACTCATGTAGCCTTGCCTGTGAAATTGTCCTCTAATGTTGGACAGGGACACTGTTCCTGTCCTCATCAATGAGGCCTCAAAGGACTGTGAAGGTGAAGAGTCTCTGTGTCACAGGATATTATAAAAAATGTCCATATTCTCCCCCTCCATGATTTTTCCACCAACATGATATTGTAAAGTTTCTTTATCTCCTCCAATTTTCCCCAATATTATAAATAATGTAATGAATGTAAAGTTCTGGTACATGTTGAATCACTTGATTAATGGCAGTATAAGAAAAGTTAAATATATTGTATTACATGTACTTCTAGATTCAAAATATCGAAATATAACTGTGGTAAAAAATTTGCAAGGAATTTGGTGCTACTTAGAAGCAAACACAGAGCAGGCAGGAAATCTCTCAAGCTGAAGACACAGCTGGCAATGTGAAAACTGGAGTAGTGCCAGAAGCCCACTCCTCTCCTGTAAAACATTAAAACACTTGTCTTGGTGTGAGACATAATAGACCAAGCCCCAAACTACTGAGTCTTCTAGGAGGTTCTGTGCACCATGGTGATGCACCAGAGCCCCTGCTGAAAATGTGGCAAGCCACACAGATTTAGTTTGTGCAACCCAATGCTAAACCCTAACAACAAAAGGCTGTAAACCCCTCTTCCGTGCAGTTACATTTTTTAGAGCACTTCCCAGGCTGGATGCATCGCTGAGATGGTAAAACATGCCTCATTGCACCGTGACACTGTGTCAGCAGCACAGATTGCCACCAGCTTTCTCCCTCACTTCCCAAGAACAGAACTGCTGCTCAGTGTCACTGCTCTCTTTTAGGAAATTGAGAAAGAAAAGAAAAGGAAAGCAAATTCACCAGGTGCACTGGAAGGGGTGGTTTCTTTCCTCTCTAGTGTAGACAATAAAATTATTTCATTTTTTTAGCAGGTCCCTACAAGTTCCTCTCAACATGGCAGCTATCAGAAACAAGTACGTAACACAACTGCTGGTTCATCCTGAGCACAGGCCAAAAAAGTAGGACAGCAGCAGTGCAAGATGTTCAGTGCACTGACAGGAGGAGAGGAATCAAGCCTATGCTTCACTTACATCCAGTTACATTCCCCTGCCTAATGTCAGACTCTTCTCAGGTCCTTGAAAATTTGCAAGTGAGAAAGGGCACAGATAACCTTTAGACCTCAAACTTTGGCTCATAGCTTTGGGTTTTGTGCTATTCTTGCATAAGCCTACCTACCTGGGAGCCTGCAAAGCAGTAATCATTTCACAGGGGCTGGGAAGCAGTGAGAAGTTTCTTTCTTACTACTCTGTCTTTTTTTGACAGTCTGGCAGCAGAGGGGACACCAAAAGTGGTACCAGGAAGACTTGTGAGATGCTGCAAGACTTGTGACAGCAGGGACCTCCCTTCTGCTTAGCTCTTACCACAGGGAGATATGCAATATTTTTGGGAGCACTGATTAAGAAAAGCAGTCATTACAAGCATGTGAATAATCAGTGTAACTGCATTTTAAATAAGGCACAGGAAAAAATGAAATTATAATTACACCGGTAAGAGCCATCAGTTGATAGCGCTACTAGGAGTCTTTGCTCTTTGAGGACCCAGTTAGCAAAGCTTGAGGGAGGGTGAGTTTTAATGATTTTAACTTTCTCATCTTAAATAGTGGCACTGGTCAGACACTCGAAGCTCAGAAGGTGCTCAAGCATCCTGATGAGTAAGGATTTAAATCACCAGTTCCTCTGGTTGACTAACTGGGATGTGATCCAGCCACAACAATCTAACAACCTTTTGATGTCCTAAAGTCTGAGAAATTAATTCCTCTGATGTCCAGCCTCACAACTAGCCATGTCTGCTTGCTGTGCACATAAAAGACCTCCAGTATTGGCAGAGGCCTCCAGGAGTACCTAACAGAGAAGGCAAAGAGGGGCACACAGTTTGTTGGAGATTCAGTCATCAAAGTCTATTCAAGTTAGCAAGAGCAGGTGTGGATAATACTGGCACATGTACATACCAAGAATATGGTATGATATTGATTGCCCTTTAACCCAAAGTCAGGGCAGTCTCACGGAATTCGAATGTCTTCTTTGCATTTGGCTTTTCCTAGGTGTGGAATTCCTCTTATGCTACAGTGAAATTACATTCTCTTCTGGTTTTGCCCTCTGTGAAATATATGCTTCTTTCCATTGCCAATTTTTCCAGTGTTTTTGTAAGCCTGAGTGAGCTATTCCTTCTTTCTACCTGCCAAGATCAAGTATTAACACCTATGTCTTTTTTATTCACTTAAAAGTTTTTCCTTTTATAAAGCCAAAATTAAACATATATTTATATAAACTGTTTTATATAAATATATGTTTAAATAAACCGTATAAATATATGTATAAATAATCTGTTTTATATAACTGCATATATTTATATAAACTGTTCCTATTAGCAGGCCTGATATACCTCAGCATAAAGCATAAAGGACTGAGAATTCTCTAGTAATTTCATTTTTGGTGTGATTAGTTGTTGAATAGTATAGATTAATTAATTTTACTCTGTGAGATTCCTTGTCACGTAAAGGAAATGCTCAGTGACTTAGGGCAGACTCAGAAATCTGTTCTTAATGATGTTGGAAACATTGCAAATGCATGAATTAAGAAATAGCTTTATACTTTAAAGAAAGTGTTTGATTTTATTAGCCTGGGGCATTAGAAGACATAAAAGATGTAGTGAAGTCATTCCCCTGCCTCCTTTTTTGTCATGAGGAACTGAAATATAACATACATACTTCTAGCATACATTTATCTCTTCTTCCTGACAAGCCTTTAAAGTAATGCTTGACCTAAATGTCAAAAATTTGTCTATAATTTTTAACTGAAAGACCAAAGAGGAGACATGTTCCTAACATGGTATATCTTAATTTTTCAAGAAGGAAAAAGACAAATTCAACACGTGTTAAAAGAAGTTGCAAGAAAATTCAGATGAGAAAGAAGAGGTGAGAAATTCTAATTGGATTACATGGTCAGTGCCTGAGCACTGCTGGGAAGAGTTTAGAGCCTGAGCTCGCTGCCTGGCACTAACCAGTGTAGATAAATTTTGCTTGTGTGTGTGTAGTCATGCTCAATTCTGGATCCAGGGTGCATCTTAACTGAAGACACTGTTGGGATTGGAGATAGAGTGGGGATTGGAAGTAGAGTGCAAATTTGTGCTGGAAATAAGGCTCCAGATGCCCCATTCATGGCCCTGACAACCCTGATGTGCATTACCCACAGACACAGTGCCCAAGGCTGATTGCAGATTCAGAAGCTCCATTACTGACACCTTCTTAAGCAGGTTTTCCCATAGCTGATATCTCCTCACTGTTATGTTTTGCCATTTCCTCAGCAGCCACGTTTTGATGGATCTGTGTTGCAGTGCACCCCCACACCTGAGCAGGTGTTTCTGTATTAGGAAAGAGTTTAAGCCTCACCGCTGAACTTTTAAGGAGAAAGAACCAGAAACTGCTATGCTGCTCTCACCATAATTGTCCCAGTGCCAGGACAAAAGCATCTGTTGGATCCTTGAGCTGTTCCTCAAAAGATGTAGCTATTTTTTATTGGGCAGCATGCCAAAAATCCCTCCTAGTTCATTGAATATTTAAGAGAGAGCACAGAGATTCTCAGGACTTTTTGGGGTGTCTTAGCAGGTGCAAGGGACCTCCCTGCACTGTGCACAACTTTTATTCTTTTGTTTTGTATAATTTGTTATTTTCCCTTAAATTAAAACCTTTTTGCTTTTTCAAAACACCTCCTATCAAGCCATCTCACTGATTATCCTTAAGCCATTTCTGGGAGGTTGCTGGTCACCCTCAGAGCTTGATCCACCTTCGTGGGGCTGAGAACAAGCTGGCCTCACACAGCCACACATCAGATCTATTTATCTCATTGCTGTTTCTCAAGCTGAGATGTCTTACAAGTTATTGCCCTGTGGCTTTGCTGCTAGAGGGGGAGTTCATCCCTTGGTGCACCACTTGGCACTGAGCTGGTTTTTTTTCAGTTCCTCCCTCCTTCTCCCCTCTACGACATTGTGCTTTTTATGCTCTCCAAATATTGCTACATCTTTGGAGCTAATTTTTTAATTTAGAAATGTAATATGTCCATTCTGATTTGCTAATCTCTTATGGCAGCAATAAGTACATTCTGCTAGATTGTTGGTACACAAGTTTTTCATGACTTCAGGTTATTCCCTGGGAGTTGCAGATCCAGGAAGCTGTTCCATTCAACCTTTCACACAAAATCAGAAAAAAGGAAGCTTAGCTAATATTTTGCCCCAGTAATTTGTGGCAGTTGACAGTTAAAAACAGGTAAGGTAAACAGGTCTGATGAGTAAACCATGTTGAAAGTCAAAAAAAAGCACTTTACCTTGGAACACTATTTCCTTTGGTATAACACCTAGACTTTTTTTTCCTTAAAAATAACATACTATAGATGAGTCACCATAAACAGCAATCTACTTTAAAACATTGTTTGCTATCAGTATATACATATACTTTTATACAACATATATCATTATTACAATTATATATGATTATACTTTTTTCATTACCACATAAGGCTTTTTATATTACCAAATAAAATTAACCTAAATGGAATTGTCTTTCTCTAGATTCAATATTTATCACATTTCTGTGTCCTAAGCTGAAATACACACAAAGAACATATTATTTCAACTTCTATCTTTGTCATTGAAGGGAAATGTTCTATATAGCATTTGAGCAAATTGATCATTAAATCATTCTCCAATGTCAAATTCATATACCCTACATGAACCTCTTATTGTGAGCTAACCTTTATAACAAAAAAAGGGTTTTCTTAACCTGAACCACTGAAAATATTTAGATTTGATTGTTTGCTTTAGGCTTTTAAAAAATATTTTCTGGGGGTTTGGGGGGAAGGGGGATTTGAGGTTTTTCTTGGTAGTGGTGGTGTTTTCCCCTAGAAAAAGTGTCCCAATAAAGTTAAAATTAATACGTCTATAGGAAACAAAATATGAAGTATATTATCTGCAATCTGCTGTGCACCACTAAATCAGAACCTTTTTTCATTTCTTATGCTTTGCCCCAACATGTTTTAGATAAGAGTTATTTACATTTATGAACAAAGACTAAGTCATTTGAGCATTTTACACTTCTGTGCATGCATTGCATGGCAAATTTCACCTCATACATGACTAGGCAGTTCTAATTTTAAAACTGGACTTTAAAATCTTAATAATGCTTGAAAGAATTTCAGCAAACTACCAAATAAAGAAAAATAATTTCACATTGCTATCTTTATCAATTAAGTAGAAATTTTAAAAATACTGTTGATAAGGCCTTTTATGATGTACAAAAGTAATTCTTATATCTAGAAAGCTTTTAAAGATACTTTTAACTTCATGGTTTAAAGATAAACATCCTTTGGGAACACATTCATATTTCCCTGTGTTCAGTGCTGGCAAAATGAGCCACGTCCTGCAGTTTTGAAGCTCTTTGAGGAAAGGTAATTGAAAGCTTTTGACACTCAGTCTGAAAAATCAGATGAAGACATATCTATCATTTTACAATATTATGAGAAAATAAGGTGGACAAATAGCTGGAAGCAAATTTGTGCACTTTTTTTAATACAGACTAAATAGTATCTCCTACCTTGGATTTAACATTTACAAATGATGCGATTTTTAAAATTCAGAGCAGTCTGTTTCAAACACTTTTTGTTTTTCAAATATTCCTAATGCAATTTGGCTTTTGTCTAAAAATATTAAAGGAGAAAACAGTAAGTTGTTTCTATTTCAGCAGTTCAGAAAATGGCAGCTATGTAGACTATTTATTGCCATAGACACAATATGAGGTGTTGGCAAATGTAGGAAAAATATGCTTTTTTACAGAAAAGATTTCAACTGAATTTTAATCAATGGCTAGATTGCTAAATTTTTCTCTGAAGATGTTTGACTGGTTCTCTCTCTCTTTTACATTATGGAAATAAGAAAGGGAATGTTCCACATTGGGCAGGAAATATGTCCACAAAAATAACAAGCCAAGATATTTTCAATAAAGGACAAGGGATTACTCTTTAAGTTACCTGTGACCAGAGAATCTCAGAAAGCTGAAAGAAGGTGTCTTCCTGCAAGAAATTTCTTTGGACAGAATGTGTCATCTCCTTTGCACACAGGTGATTGTCCACAACAGAGATACAGATAGAGAAGAAAAGATTTTCCATTTCAACAAGATGATTTAAAATATCTGTATGCTTCCATAATAACTGATGCTATCAAAATGCATTGTTTGCCTCCTTTACCGAAGATCAGCATCCAAATAATACAGATAAAATAGACATACACACAATATGCTGGGAAATACTTACAGTAGCTACTCTTTCTGATCAGATTTAAGCATTCCACCTTGACATGGGATATCACATACCATGGGTAAAGACTTAAGTAGGCAAAAATGGTGAAAATCAGAAGCAAAGAATTAGACTTAAAATAAGCCTATAAGGTCAGATATCTTCTTGTTATATTGTTGTTTGGGACATAATATTAGGTAAAGTATTTCGGTGTTCAATAATTTTACAGTAACAAGTAGTTAGATGAAAGGAATGTACAAAAAAAGTATATTTTTGCAAGAAACTGTATAACATCCCAAATATTTTCCAGCTATCATTGCAAAATACCATATCATAGTTAAAAAAAAAACAATAAAACACCTAGCCAAAACAAGATTAAGGACAAACACAAAGAAAAATAAGAGGGAGAGAGATTGGTCTGGTTGGTCTGGTCAGGCCAACTTGAAATAAATGTGTTTTAAATGTTATATATTAAATTTTTTTTAATTGAAATTTTTGATTTTAAAATCATAGATAAAAATCTGCACACACATATGAAAAATGCCTCCAAACCAACAAAAAAGCATTCACACCAAATTTAGTCTCTGCTAGATTAGAAAATTTTGGCAATCCAGACACAAGTAGCTGGAAGATAGATGTGTTTTCTTTTTAAATCCAAGGCGGTGTATAACTCCAGCTGAACGTGGTGGACTTGTAGGCACTGCACTACCCAACCAATTAACATAATTTTTCCTTAAGGTTACTTACTACTTATTTCAGTACATACACCGTCTGAAATCTATGCAAATGCAGCTGAGAGTCACTAGGGACTGTTTTGTTAGAAGTGATAATCAACCTGAGCACTACAAACATGCTGCAGGCTAAACAAGTTGGCCCATAGCACTTCAAGAGGCACTTTGTTTTGAAAATCCTCATAATCGTTGCCAATACATCTATGTGACAGAAATGAAGCAGAAGAAGGGTTTAATCAAGCCAAGCTGAGCATGTAAAGAATCATATGGGACATGGGAAGAGCAGCCACTTCTGTATAGAGAACTTCTGTGTTCAAGCCAGATGTTTTACTGACAACACTTTCAGAGGTTGCATGAATATTTCAGTCCAAAATGAGCCTGAGCTACAAATTAATGAGTTCTTTTTTCAAAGCCACTTAGATATGCTATTACAGCTAACAACATTCTCCCTTTCAGACACAGCTCTCTTATTTGGATGAGATAGAATGCCTTATTCAGCTCAGGAAAAAAAATCTCTATTAAAAATGAATTGGAATGCAAAGAAATTTGTGTAAGCATTTGTAACAAAAGACCCTTAACAGCATAGAGACTGTCAGAAGAAAATACCACAGCTCAACAAATACAGGACAACTTGATGATATCCACAGAGCAGTATGGTCTCAAGTTGAAAACCTTTTCTTGTTTCAGTAGTTCCCTTGTACAATATCCATAGTCCATTCAACATCTTTTGTCCCCATAAGAAAACAAACAAAAAGTGCCTCTGTCTCTTTAATACATGAAGCTGAATGTTTCAGCTGAAAGTCTGGAACCAAAATCTTGAGCTATGGTAAGAGTTACCCCTCCTAAGGCAGATGTTAAGACAGTAGACTTCTGCTTTTTAAGTGTATATTGCAATAATTTTGTGTATTTCAAGAACAGAAGCAGTAATCTTGGGCCTCTGCATTCACAGATGTTTTTGTCTTGGACATGCCAGATGCAATATTTTACACATGAAATTAAATTTTAACACTGATATGGTACAACCCACTTTTAAGAATATCATGTCATATGATTATCTGGTTCAATCAAATGTGTAGATAAAGGAGATTGATCCTGATTAAGAAATTTAGTAACCATCTGTCCATCAGCTTTTCTGCATTACTTATTTCATGCAATTTATTTGTATGGTGTATTTGATAAAAGCTTTTAGATACCTTCAAAATATTTCCCTGACTTACATTTTTGTAAACCATATATCCACTAGTGGACTACACTATGAAGGTGTTTTCTATAAATTAAGGAGTTAGTCTATGCATTTTAATGGAACATATCCGCTAAATTAAAAGTGAACAAGTCTGTATGTCCATAATGTGCCTTTTTCTCTAATACTACTTTAATTTATAAAGTCTTTTGAAGGAAACCCATGTTTCCATGCCTTGAAAACATGAGATTTTATTAGTGAGGAAAAAGAAATCAAGTTGCTGTGATGTGATCTCCAAGAATCAGGTGTAATAAAAGCATTCTTTTTACACTAAGCCTAAATCATTAGTGCAGATTTACCTCCTTTTCCTGATGTAAAATACCAAAAATGTGCTTCAAGAACCTTGTCCCTGCCAGACCCAACCCTAATTTTTGAGGCTTTACCTGTGCACGTTTGACAGCAAGTTGTTTTCCATTGTTATTTTATCTGGTGTCATTACAGGTAAACTTGGGACTGGTGATTTGAGGCAAAATTCTCAATAGAGACAATTCCAAATCCAGAAATATGGATGATTGGAGGTTGTCTAAGTCCTGTAATTTTCTTATATGTTACTCTTATGTTAAAATGTGGCTTTTCTCTGTCTAACCTTCTAATTTTGTCTCTGCTTTGCAAATCCTGGTTAATTAGAGGATTTCTCTTCTTTGTGACACTGGACTCTCGTGTCACACTTTAATTACAAGGACTATGTAGAATTCTATTAACTGTGGATTTTTGCTTCTTAGATTTGTGTGTTAATTGGTAATATCAGCATTATTTTTTTTCTTTTTTTCCAAAAATATTCTTCATTACAGTAGTTAACCACATATCCAGGACAGCCACAATTAACCATTTATGAACTTATTTTTTCAGCCAACGTCTATGAAGATCTTGTATTTCTATTCCTACTTATGTTGTGAAAACGAAGAGTAAAAAATTACATGCCATGAAAATAATTTATCTTTTAAGAGAAAGCATCTTCTGAAGTACTCATTCATCTTGCTTTTAAAATACTCAGATCAGTTAGGTGTTTGGTTTTGTTTTGGTTTTAATTATTGCAGTTATTTAACATTTTTTATTATATTTGAATCACATTACTGAGTTTTTATTTCCAGCTGTTACATCTATACATTATAATCACTATACACATATTAAGCCACACATATTAATATAATTTTGAAAACTGTGGTCAAAAGTAAAATCAAAAATTGTCATAAAAGCAAGAATAGGTAACACAATACTGAAGAAACACATACAATGACATTATTTCTCTGCCTCAATGTTGGTATTTTGAACTGGGAAGCTTTTCTTGTAGTCTTGTAGTTTGCAATCTCTGTCCAATGCGTCTTGTTTTCTTCCTGCCACAGACCCTATATTTGAAATCAGGTAATTTCCTTGATTGTATCTATCATGCCTCTTTCATGGAAATTCCTTGGGGCAGGATATGCTTTTCCTGTGCTTGTACATGCTTTTCCATAGTGTCTACTATAATCTAGTATAATGCTGTACAATGCCATTCTCTAGGTGGTCTCCTCACCTGTAATGAGCTTGACATTCACCTTTCACTAACTGCTGCTTCATGTTCAGGAAGCTGGCCACCTGTGTTAAAACAGAAAACATAGGAAAGGATGTAACATGATAGACAATGTGTGTCTAGGTGTTTTCTGTGGGACAAATTCCTCATTCAGAGCAAGATAATTTGAAAAATTGACATTGGTAACTAGGAAGCCCTTTACAAAGCAATTCTTGTTGTTTTAAAAGGCATGCTTAATCGTCTGGCTGGAGAGAGCTGGGTTTGTAATTCACCTGTGCAAAGGTCAGATCTTGCACACATAGCTCAAAACATGACTGCAAGGTGCTCAGAAATTGCAACAATACACTTGGAATAGAGCAAAGTAGAAGGTGGAAAATATATGCTATAGATACTGACTGGATTTTCAGTGGTACTCAAGTTGCTGATTTTCTTTGGTGGAGGAGAATAAAATTCTTGAGAAGAAACATAACTGCTGACTGGATGTTTCTTTGTAATATTTACCAAACAGCTACATAATCTCAGTGGAAACTCAGTTTTCTGTACCTTTCAATGTTACTAATTTATTTGTTTGTTTGGGTTTTCATTTTTAAATTTAACAAGCAGTCTCTCTAATATGTTCATATTGTGAAATAAAAGAAATAATTTTCTAGGCACCCAAAATATTCTTACAAGACTTTCCATGAGCACAGGTTTTCTGCCAACTCCCAAAGAACCTTTAATCACAAAGTCTATAACTCTGAGTCATTAAGAAGAAACTTTACTGCCAAAATCTGATGACAATCAACTTTTTAGACCAGAGTTTCTCTCTGGCATACAAAACTGAAAGCACCTTTGGACAAGGTATCCATGTGTCTGATTATCTGAGTAGGAATAGTCAAAGGATCATGATTTGGTGATATTATATTATATAACACAAAATAATTTTAAATTTTGTATATTAATTTCAAATCCATGGGTTCAATGATACTGCAAAGAGTGGAGAAATATAAACAAAGGAAAAATAACGAGGAAATTCAGTGCTGCCCGGTAGAAAGGATAAAGGGTGATGGAGATGCAAAGCCCATATGCTAAAGGCCATGAAACCAAGAAATATGACATATTTATGTATTTACTATTCTCCTGGAAAAAGGAAGGCTGTATCTGTTTTTCTACAAGCTGAGGAATATGAAATATCAAACTACATTTTCTTTAAACGCTTATTTTATTTTTGTCCTTGAATTGGATGTAGTGTGGATGTAATTATCATGCACTCAGCTCTCTTTCCTTTATTTGAATACAGATTAACATTCTCAACCATGAAAATATTTGCTTCTCTGGAGTAACAGCAAGGCTAGAAGCAGGTAAAACCTAGCAGTCTGACTAATATATATATATTTGTGTGTGTGTGTTTGTACATATATATTCAAATCAGCATTCCAAGGGCAGCTGTTGCTATTAAGGACATTTCACTTACAAGCACAATATTAAATTAGATTAGCTTACAGAACCCATAAACATGGTATGTCTGTGTGTTATAACAAAGATAATAGAAGCAATAGCAAATAGAATTTAGAATCACATTTTAATTAGTCATAAGAACAGTTTAACACAGAAATACTGACAAAGCAGAACTAGCAGTGTAATGAAGCTGCTTAAAGGTGTAGATAGGAGCCATCCTTGCAATATAAACGCAGTATTTAATAATTTTTTTTACTTAAAATAATGATTTCACTAAATCACTGTAACTAAATAATAGCCAAATGAGAAGAATGCCCTGGTTGACTTTACGTAGGGGAAGAAAGACCTTTTTTTCCTCACAATGAAACTTCCTATGGAAAAAAAATGCAATTCATGCATAAAATTGCTCATGCATTTGTTAGAATATCTGATTTGTAGTTTAAATAAAGAGAAGTCATTGAGATGTGTTATGTTTCTCTCCTCTGGATAATTATTTTTGAATTTGAATTGTATTAATGATTTGTCTGTATAACCATTTCAACTCTTTCAGAAATGGTCATCTGTTAACTACATTTTTCTACCAAAAATTGTTGTTATATAGTCAATGTCCAGAAAAAAATTCAGCAAATAATTCATTGACACATTCAGTTCTTATTGCTAAACAAAGTAATGAAGAGGAAGGACTCAGCATTTTATAAAACAGTAGTTGTGAAGCACCCACATATATACTGTCCAAATGATCTAGTTAGATGAAATTTAAATTAATTTATTGATATTCTAAATGTTTCCTGAAATGGTGATATTTCTGCATTATAACAGGTGATGTGGTATATACCCATAAATGTAGGAAACACAAGGAAATGAATATATAAATGAAATAATAAAACAAAAGGAAGCTCTTTTGTTAATTAATGTAGCTGAGTTTTATGTAATAGCAATTAGCATATGTCTAAATCCATCATCCTCACTAAGGGAATCATATGAATAAAAACTCCTGTTAATAAAAAACCCTGTAAATAAAAATGTAAGGATTAAAATAAGAAAGGAATAACTTATAAAAAGTAGACATGCTGTCCTTTTAATATACCTAGAGGGAACCCCAGCTACCACAGTGGGCATTGCCAAATGCATTTCAAGATAGAAAATGTTATTATTCCCTTTGTACAGATGAGTCACTGGGGCAAAACTCGTCAATGATTTGCTCAGGATTATATAGACAGAAGTTGCACAACAAGGAAATCCAAAGCTTAACCTCTAAACCTGCTTTTCCTTTAAAAACCTATAATAATAAAAATATAAATTTTTCAAAAAATGAGGAAGTGCATATCTAAATGGACAGCAATCAAGAGGTTAACTGAACATGACCTTCAAAGAAGTGGGTGTTTCTTTTTAAGTAAATTCTGCAGTAAAAAAATGGCAGGTGAAATGTACTTTGAAAACGTAGGCTAAGAGGGATTTTAAATAGTCAAAGGCTCAATAATATGTTATTAGAACCCATTGTCACAATACAGCATTCAGACCAAGAGCTTAGCAGGAATTAAAAAAGGATTAAACCTTTATAAGGATAATGAGAACATCCATAGTTCCTTTAGATAGGACATAAAATAATATTTGTAGAAAAAGAAATGCAAGCATTCCTTGAGGCATAAGTGAACCATCAGTCTAGGAAGGTAGGTAAAAAAACATCACCAATAACAAAGTTATTGTGAAGATTGAAGCTTTCTTTGAAGAAACCTTGAAGAGGATTCCATTAGACATAGAAAAACATTGCAGAAGGCACATTTGTAATTTCTAGACATTTTAATTTCCTATGTGACCAAATGAGAAGACAAAAGCAAAACCTCCAGAATCACCCGTGTTGCATTCATACTGCAGAATTCATCCATCTCAGCTTGGACAGAGTAGCTTGCACTCCATCTACACACACTCACCTTCCTGAAGTGCGTAGGCCACACCACAAAATATTTGACTCTGGGTGTAATTTGGGCCCCATATGCTGCCTCTGCAATCCTAAGGAATAACTATTTTGTGTGTATTATTGACATTTGAGTTTTTTTCACTTTTAAGCACCTGAAACAGTAAATATACATATTTTGGAAGAGCATTGAACTACACTGGAGAAGGATATATGCAGTCAAACATGGTAGACTCCTCCATACTACCTCATATGAGCAATTTGTGTCATGAGCTATATCCAAACTAACAGGTTCTTCCCAAAAAGGGAGGCTGAGAATTGTGTAACATTTTGTGCTCAATGAACACAGTAGGGAACTAGACCTGATAACGAGCTGAGGAGCCATTATTCACTAATGCAGTTGTAACCACAAAGAATATTTCCTGTTTCCCATTAACAAGGAATCTTCTGACATTCACAGAGCCTTCTGACATTCCAAGTTATTCAAAGACTCCGAATGAAAATGCCCTACACAGCAAACTCTGAGCTATGAATATTCCTCCCCCAAGCAAGGTTTTGTGCCCTAAATGATGGCAAAACACCCAAGAGAGCACCAGTCTGTGAAGCATGGTGTCTTGTCTGTATTCAAACAGAGTTGTGACCAGAACTGAAAATTTTCTTACAGGAAAATAACTGCTGAGGTGGTGAGGACTTCTGAGTTTTGCTTTCAGGAACAGAGCATTGACTCACCACTGCAAATGACCCTTGAGCTGAATGACAGGATCTCCTTCAATTGTTTCTTCAGGGACCATTAGATGCATCATCACAAATTGCCAACCTCTGAATATGGGTTATTTGGGGTTTTTAACATTAATCACAGCAAACAAAGGCATGATTTGTATCGTGCAGTTATCACCTTTGTAATGGTAGCACACCTGAACAACCACTTGGTGTACATGAAGAAGTGGTAGAGTTAAAAGCAGGTTTCTTCTGCATACTACAGCTCACCAAATATTTGAAATGTATGACATTTTTCAGAAGATTTTTAAACATTAGAAATTAGAGGAAAATAGAATTTAAAAATTTGTATATCAAGTTCTGGTTTGGATACATGCCAATAATTTTTTGAAGTTAGTTCTAAGTATTTAGACAAGATGTGAATATAAATGAGCTAGCCAGCAGATGAAAAGGCTAATAAGATTTTGATCTTTCTTCTTTAAATAAAATGAAATTAATTTGCAACTGTTCTGAAAATACACTTCTATTTCCTCCTATTTTTTCCAGAAATTCTGTGAAATTGTGATTATGCGTGTAGAAAAAAGCTGAACGTGTATGCCAATATCCAAACTGCTATAGGAAAAGGTACTTAATACACATAGTTTAAGAATACAGTTTGTCATAATGCATTTGATCCGTGAAACATTTTGGATACAACATCAGAGTGCCAGAGACTGGGAGGCAAACAGCTGTTGCCCCTTTTCCATATTTTTTCCCAATGAGTTCTGTACCTGCCATTACAGTGAGCAGAGCTGGATCCCACACTCTGCAGCTCTTCTGCCCCCTTATAAAGACTGCAACAACTCATACTAGGAAGTTGTCATAATAAACCAATCAGTTCTCCCTTTTTTTTTCTTCTAACTCCTAGTATTCCAGGCACAAATGATTTTATTGAAGTTATTTACATTTAGACTAGCATGCAGTTCTTTGCAAGAGGAAACTATTTCACTGACTCATAAATCAAGTAAAAAATATAAGAGTCGGCATTGTGTAATGATGTTTGTAATAATAAGATTTTGAGTAGTCAAATTTGTTGTTTTTAACATCAGAAGCTGTTGATGCAGGGGATTTTGTTGTTTTGATTTTTTTTTTAAATGGCAACTACTATTTTGGTTTAGATTTGCTAGCTTAAAAATCACAAATCCATTTTCACAGCTCGTATAAAGCTCACTGTACAATTTCTAGCACAGCCAGGAGAAACTCAGAAGATAAGTAGAGAAAATGATTTTGAAACTAAGTCAGCATTTTTAAGGAATTTGATTTATAAAATGCAATTTTTTGCCTTCAGCAAATCCTTGAAAGTCATTATGGTTTTTTTTTTTTTTTTCTAGTTAACTTTCTCCAGCATGCCTGGTGATGGAAATAGCTATTTACAATATTTAAAGAGGTTTTTCAAATGCTATATGAAAACAATAGTTACCTTTATTTCTCTGGTAGTATTTTCATTAATCAGCATTAAAACTTGAAATTATCTTTTCACGAAAGCAAAACAGGATTGTAGGAGCTAAGCAGAGTCAAGTTAAAATCAGGGATGTAAATATGAATGAAACAAGAGTCCTGTCATGACTATACTGCTAAGTAACTACCATTTTATCTTAGAGAAAGCAAGAATAAAATTTCTACAGGATACTGTGGTCTAGAGAAGCTTGCAAAATGTTTCTGTAATGTAATTTGAGGTTCTTTTCTATTCCAATTTTGTGGTCAGAATTTCTGAGTATATCCTAGAGCTGGTCTGAATGACATAATCCTTTATCATGTCCAGGAGGTGCCAGGCCTGCCTGGATGTGCCTGCAGGGTGGTGACACCCTCACAGCAGCCCACAGTAGCAGTACTCCACCCTAGAACATGTAAATTGAGAAAAAAAGTGTTGGTACAAGAAATTTCTGGTGTGATTTTTCAGGTAAATTCGAGCTTAGCATCCTCTCATACAACAAACTGTGGCAGAATATGGGATCTGATGGGTCTTTGCTGCATGAAGGTCTCTGTGACTGCATGCACACACACTCCTGATGCCTGCAGGGATTGTGGTTTTCCCTGAATTATGGAAACCCAGACCACAAATCCAGAGAGGACTAGTGTTGTTAGCACTGTGGGAGATGAATAGGTTGTATGTGCTATTGTTGCTGCTGCTTTTACTAATTTATTTAGTGTTCAGACTAGAATGTAGTGAGGAGTCTTTTGTCACATCATTTTTTAGAGCCAGACACCAGAGAGATGGAAGTTAAACAAATTAAAAACCTGTTCATTGCCCCAGGCATGTTTTACTTTGTCATTTGGTTCAGTTCATTTCAGCATTACACTTTTAATGGCTCACTTAGTTAAACTTGAACTTATGATTACTGTTACTACTTCTAATAAAGGCCTGTTTTGTGAGAGCTTCATTGCTGTTGCCTCAGGATAACAGCTGCTAATTTGTTTTATTACTATAATATATTTTATTTAGATTTTTTCTCTTAAAAACTGCTGGCTGTGCTTCTTGCAGTCATTGTTTTCTACTCTAACAGCTAGTTTGCAGTGCTGGCATAGCCTACAGGACATTGTATATGGCAAAAAATGTGGACTGATGAGTCAGATCTACAAAGGGTCCAATTTATACCGCAGACTTGCTTCTGACTTTGACAAAACAAATTTTTCCCTCCTGTAAAACACAGACAGCAATATCTGTGTCCCTTGTTAGGGCTAGAGATGCTTGCTGATGAACACTTACAGGTAAGACCAGTATATTTTCTAGCAGAGGTTATACACTGGTTTTGTATATCACTTGTACACTTGAGCCAACTCAGTGTCCTCAGTTCAGTTATTAAAGATTTTCTTTGTTGAACTCTGGTGTAATATGTGCATGGAAGAAATCCACTTCTTATTTGGATTTGTGCAAGGATTGAAAAGTATCCCACTGTTATCATGCAGCAGTTATCTCAGACATGTAGAGTTGATAGATAAATTAATAATCGAAGGGCAGAAGGCAACCTGGGTTCTGAACTATGTATTTTGGCACTTGCAATTTTCTCTCACGTGCCTTTTAAACACATCATTATTTCCTGTTAGAGTCATGAAGCTTGGCTGCTCTGGCAGTGCCTAGCAAGCATAAAAACCTCACATTGCCCAAAAGGGTCCTGAGGCAGCATAACAAACAGAATGGCAATTGCCCCACCAGAGCCCATCCCAGGACAGCTGGGCACTCCTCTACTTGGAGCTGGGTCTCCAGCCCAACATCTTCTCTCAGGGTTGCACAGAGAAATTCACCTGCATCTTCTGATCCTTTGCTCAGAGGAAAGAGGTGATTGTCGCTATAGGACACGAAATGAATGGCACACACACAGCTATGGTGGTGCATTTTCACACCAAGGGCTAATATACAGCCAAGTTGTCAGGGCAAAAAGAAGGAAGTTTGTTTCTTTGCTTAGATTTATATAGATTTCTGACAATGACCATGGGTTGGAGGATAAGGTTGCCACCTCTCCAACCACACTGGTCAACTAGAAGTCCATCAATTGTCTCCTCCTCAAAAGGGAATGAAAAACAAGAAAGGACAGTTACAGTAACACTACATTGTTTACATGAAACTCTGTGAGAAACTCCATTACAAAAATGCAAATATCAGAAGGCTGAAAAAGATCAGGGTGACAGATGATCTTGACTGTGTTTCCAATACTTATATCTCTCTGTGGTTTATCTTAGGATCAGGCTATAAACTACAATTCTAATTTTATTATTTTTTTTGATTCATTATGAAGGTAGATGCCTATTTCATTTAAAGCTGTCCATTGAGGACTTAACAGTAATTGCGAATGAGACATGATTCAATGAGCCAAGAGCAGAGGAGGGAGACTTTGTAACATTTTGTAACATTTTGTAATACTTTGTAACACTCCACTTTGGACTTGTACTTTAGGCTGGAAGGGTTTGATTTTCCTAAAATAATTTTCTATTTACTGGACAGAGGTCAGTCTTTCCAAAACATCTGGATGTAGCACTTGGCAACTATTCTGCCCAGCACAATGTTCTTATGTAGAAAGAAGTGATCAGTGGACATTATTCCCCAGCACACCATCAGGACCAAAACTAAATCTAACCTACGGAAAAGCCAAGCTTGCATTCACTGAGATGAGATGGAGTAATGGAGTAAAGAAACCTCATGATACAAATTAACACTCCACACAGAAGAATCTTGCAGATTTATAGACACAGAGAAAGTGAATAGTCCAGTGAGAGAGTCTGGAAACTTGGGTACATGCCTTAGGAACAGAACATGAAAGAAATTTCCACGGTTTATTGGTAAATAAACCTTCCCAAATCTTGTTATTAAAGAGGACTGATTGTATCAGTAAACCTCGTGTGATGAATTTGTGGCTATTCATCTCTGACAACTCAAAGACACGTGATTATGAGCCTTAGGCCACCTGGTTTAGATAACCAGTTTTGAGAAGCTTGGTCTCAATGCACTTTTGGGACAACTAAAATCATAATAAACTGCACCACTGACCTCTGCTGAAGATAATCAGAACTCCTCACTTTTTAAAATGGTTTCTTATCAGTAAGAACTACAAGGGATTCTCCCTTCAGGTTAAACTGGAATGGCTGGAGGTTACAGGTAAGACTGTTTGGTGATTCATTCCAGGAAGTAAAGAACATAGATGGGAGAGAACAACCCGAACTAAGGGAAAATATTGGCATAAACCCACTAAAGAACACATTTGTCATGGAAACAGTTATGCTGCAAGTGGAAAGAAATATCCCTCTGTGTAGCCAAAAATGTCAGACTGGATCATGCTGGAGTTTGTGAAAAGGACTGTATTTCATACTGATGTGAAGGAGGCATAGCTTTAAGCTTTGGTAAATCCTTCCCAGTTTTAAGTTCTTGTCACGGTTTCCAGTGAGTATCACAGTTCTCCCTTTGAATTTAGCTGCAATACTAAGTCACTGAAAACCTCTCATTCTGTTCTAAAGTGACTTGGAGTCACCAAACATCACTGACACATATCAAACTTCTTTCCTCACAGGTGACTATGAGAGGAATAATATATCACATGGTTCCTACTTTGAGTACAATTTAAAACTTAATTTTCTGATCTGTCAATACAACCTCAAGTTTTCCTTTCAGATAGCTTGTATTTAACAAACCAAGACAACCATATTTTGCAGTGTCACTACTGATCCATTATTCCAAAGCTGGAACTCTATTATGGTTCATGGAGAATTCAAACTTGAATGTGCCTGAGGCAAAAAAAATGTGTGGGAAAAAAACCATAATGTAACACCATGATCATCTAGTAGGTTGCACAGGTTTTCTTGATTAAATCCAGGACACAGAGAGCCAAAAGCACTCAGGAAGAAAACAAATGTAAATGAAAGACTGGGATTCTATTGTAAACAGATTTAAGAAAAGGCAGAAGGAATAAGGTAGGATACACTATGAAGGGAGAAATGGATGGTTACAGAGGAAGTGCTGCAATTTGCTTCTGAGGGTTCATCCTCCATTGTATGTTTCCATTTCTCCTTTCTTTTCAACTTCTTTCCCANAAAAAAAAAAAAAAGTGAAACAAGGCATCAGCAATATCATGCTGTCATTTTTGGCAGCAATTTTTTCCTTCATTTTATGCCCCTGACATTTCTCAAAGAAGTCTGAGTAAGACTCAGCTCTTGATCCACAATAAACAATTTTCATTATGGAAAACATTATAGAAATAAGACTGGCAGAATAACTGCATTTTGGTCAGTTTGTGTGTAAATTTTTGGAAAAGCAGTAGTAATGTTCATTTTTCAGTGAAAGAGGATAAAACAACTCTCTTCCTTGCTCCTCCAGGGAGCTAAAAGAATTTGTCACTGATAAGGAAGTCATTTAGAAGGCATTTCTAGGATATCAGTCAGGCTTATAAGCAGCACAGCAGGAACCATATCAAGGAGACCAAAGCAATTAGCAAGAAAAAGTCAATTCCCTGGTGAGACTGAGAGATGTCTGAATTCTACTACTGGCTGGTGTATTCTGAAGTTTTGACTCAGTCTTGCCTGAGTTTATTCCTGATTAGAAAGACCATCAAATGTTGTCCTTTTGAAAAGTGGTAGAAATACAAAGCATATTTGACAGTCATAGGTAATATATTTTAAATGATTAAGCAGTGCAGCTCCTCCAACCCCTCAAGGAATTTAGGACCTGTATTTTGGAGAATTTGAGAGTCCCCAAAATCTATCAATTCAATAGCTGAATTAACTATAGTGCTCTGAACAGACCTTAATGGCCTACATCTTCAGGAAATAATAAGAATAGGCATGTAGAGGCCTAAATAAGTTTGCTACTTCCTCATCCTAATATAATTGTCTTCAAAATCTTCATTCAAAATCCACTTCCTCAATCAGTGCAGAATTTTTTATAAGTCAGAAGTTTCTCCAAAAATATGTCATTTTACTCCCAAATATTTCCTAACATTACTGTTTATTACCAGCACCTGAAATATTTGTCATATTGTTGAGGATGTTCCTGCACTTGTGGTAAATTTTCATGTGCAACAGCTGTTGAAATCAAAATAATTTTTGAGCAATCAGAGGATTCATTACCACATGCAGTCAAAGAATTTTTTAAATTTAATTACAGGGGGATTGGGCTGCTTCAAACTTTATGTCTAGACCTAAGCAGAATCCTAGCTGATCTTCCTGATTAGAGATAATATATCCTGTCTATATCTTCCCCTTTTTATAGGTTGTTCTGGATCTGGACAGAGATGAAGGGGAACTGTTGGACTGCACTTAGAATATAGAAGAAACAAAAAAGTGGGAAAAAAGGTAGAAGAATGAGAGAAAATCTATGAAGGAGGGAAAGACAAAACCATATTTTGCATGTGCTGGATGTGTCACATTAAGAAATTTCCATCTGTACTATTATTTGCCCAGATCTCTTCAATGGACTTTACCAGTGAAGCTGAGAGTCCTGAGATGGAATAAACCATTATGAGGCTTTTACAAACACACTACAGAAAAATCTGCAAGAGAGTGACCATTTGGCTTGTCTGGGTATTATTTGTTTTAAAGTATCTAATCTATATCATATAACTCTTTGTTATTCTGACTCCTGCATTTACATTCACTCTAGCTTATCAGATATCATTGTGGCATAGCTCTGGTACTATATAGTTGAATACTTTCTCATGAATTGCAGTCTGTTTTGGGTTGAAAAGGTCCTTAAAGTTCACCTCATTTCAATATCAAGCCCTGCTGATCACGTTTCTTTTTAATGCTGCCCAGGTCACCTTTGGCTTCCTGTCTGTGAGTGCATGTTGCCATGTCATGTTGAGCTCCTTGACAACCAACACCCCAAATTCTTCCGCTCAGAGCTGCTCTTAATCCATTCTCTGTCCAGCCTGTGTTTCTGTTTTGGATTGCCCTGACCCAGGTTAAGGACCTTGCAGTTGGCCTTGCTGAGCTTCAGGAGGTTCCCGTGTGCCACCTCTCCAGCCTCTTGAGGTCCCTCTGGATGGCATCCCTGCCCTCCAAGGTGTCTTTCCCACACAGCTTGGGTTTGTCAGCAAATTGCTGAAAATGTGCTGGATCCCATTGTCCTTGTCACTGAGAGAGATGTTAACAGTCTCCACCACAAAACTGATACCTGAGGGGTTGAGATTTTTAATTATTTTGAACTATTTTAGTCTTTCAGGACTATTTTTCTTATTTCTGTATTTTTTAAGTTCATGTCTTGTTGCCCTTGGTTTCACATATTTTACTTTGCCTTCTGATGTTTTACTTTGCCTTCTGATGTTTATAGAACTTGGAGAAGAGTTCTCACACTCTCTCCTGTAAACAATGAGATGTTTACATTATTCTCCTCCAGGAGGAGCTTCTTGAGTGATGGTGATGTTCACCAACGAGATTGAAAAGGTGGCGACACCTTGGACCAATCTTTGGTCCTTCTGTTGTATATATTGGAGTCAGAAATTTGAAAAAAAGGGAGAGAACAGAGAATTCCTGCTGACCTCGAGCCTCCCCCTGCCTCGTCTTTTTGTGTCCTATTGTGACAATGTCTTGATTCAGTTTGTTAATCATTTGCAACCACTAACATCTCAGATACTCTCATGTCTCCTGTCAGATTTTCTACTGCTGGATTACTCACAAATCCAGTGACATTATGTCATCCTGATAAGGATTCCTTGCATATCTCTACTTACCAACATTTAGGTGACTGAATTATGTTCATATCCAGTTTCCACAGACATTGAATACTTCCACAGGCATTTTGACAAGATTATTTGTTCTACCTACCTCAAATGTCATATTTTGGTCTCTCAGGTACCACTCTCTGTATTGCGCTACCTGGGCTACCTAAATGTCTCCATTAAGCATAATTTAGCATAAATATTTATTTTTTGGAGAGTTGAAATCAGTTTAAATTAAATTGATCCCATTTTTCTGTCTGTCATACTGGTTTTACTGACATTCATTGTTTTAAGTTACAAGTTACGGTGAACTTGCACTCACTTCTCAGGTTTGAACTGCAAATTAATGTAGCTTTCCTTTGGTAATACTTTGAAGTAATATTGAACCCAAAATATAGTGGTTGAGGCCTTGTAATTTTATTTAGAACACATCTTAACATCTTAATTCTTTGCTTCCATGTGTTGCTAAACTGTCATGGAATACACATGAGAGTGTAAAATTATGGCAAAAGTTATGTAAAAAAAAACTTTCAGTGAGTCTGTTACTAGACAGTTAAAGCGTATGAAATTCCACAGAAATTACTCCCTCTGCTTCATATTAAATTATCAACAAAAAATGAAAATAGTATTTTTACCACACAGAGATAAATTGTTCTTACCATGGATATGGTAATCTAGAAGTAAATTTGCTGTAGTCACTTAACCATTCCATATGTTAGTCTTATGATATGAAGATGTAAAAAAATTACAAGTTCAGTGCAGGGATGACCTCCTTAGCTTCACTTGAGGAGGCTAAATGGTAATCTAGCACACCAAAAAATTTGGTATACACCCTATATCTTGACAAGAAGCAAATTAAATTAGCCTTATTCTTAGCTTGATGCTGCACAGAAAGACAATTTCTGTTATCCAAGCTAGCTTGTATATCACAAATGTGAGAATCTTTCCACAATAGTCACTCAGGTCTGTTGTTTTAGTACTAGCTGTAAGTGTTATTTCCCCAGTGATTCCTGACTTTTTTTCTAACTAAACAAGACACTTATGATGTCTGCCTAAATCAATCTATCTGTGTGCATTGGTTAGTATCTGACATTTGCAGGCAGTAGAAATAGAGGCTTTTAAACCAGAGATGAAAAGATTACAGCTACCCCAGTGGAGCTGTTCTATCTGGCATCACCTGTGTTGCCAAGGGCTGCCTAAGAAGGGCCTTGATGCATTTATTAGATGTTTGTGTTTAGAATAGATCCCTTGATACTGGATGTAAAAGGTTATTCTGCATCATGTTAATGTGCAAATCTAAAGTAATTTGTAAGTACCTCAGTCAGGCTGACAAATAAGGTTGTTGACAGTGCTGCCAATGGGGGAGGAATTCCTCACACAGGAAACAATCTGGCACCAAAAAACTCGAATCACCTGAGACAGGAAAATGCCTCCAAATTACAATGCCCAGTGTTGAATTGTGTGCAATTATGTCTGTAGATCTCTGAAGAAATGCTGCTTAGTGACTGGCTTAGTACCACCTCCACAGACATGTTGTGGACTTTTTTGTCATTATTTCACAATAGACCTCAGTTTTTTTAATGAAATGTGGTTTCAGATGTACACCTGAGAATATCTAACATGGATAAATAAAGGCAAAGAAGAGAGGATGTCACTGACACAAAAAGGGTAATAGACAGTTTAAAATGAAGTTTCTTACACATAATTTGCCAGAAACACAGTTCAGCTGCATTATGTTCATAAAGAGCCCAAGGCAAAGTTTCCCTTGTAGGTACAAGCTCTGCTCAGCATGTAGCCAGTAGGATCAGCTACAGGGACACCTTGACACTGACATTCCTGTAACCCAAAAGAAAACAAATGCACAGACATGATTAAAAAAAAGACCATACACATTTTTTCGCTGGTGAAAATTCCCTATACTCTGATTCCAAACAGAAACTATAATTGGACAATTAGACACGATATTAAAAATATTTATGGATATCAATGTAGAATTAATATACTGCATATAACTATATATCTTATTGTGTTAATATGTAATCAATACATCGTTATGACTATCAGCAGTATTACTGAACTAATTTTCTCTTCCCAGGTATTTTGTTAGCATTAATTCACTGACACAAGGTAATGACATGTCATGCAATGCAATTATTCAAATCAATAACCTTCCACTTAATAAAGATGAAGTATAACATTAACATTGGATACTAGATCCTGGTTCATCCTGTTTTTTTAACCATCTGTGAAAAGGCAAAGTTTTCAGATTCTAATATGGAATAAATTGTGAATACTGTAAAAGCTATTCACCCAATATGGGGTATCTATTCTCCATTGATGATACTCTTCACATATCCATGGTCTAGATCCATAAGAGACACAAGTATTATGGTGCTAGATTCTACTGCCAGCATGAGAGATGCAATCCTCAGTCAGATTTCTCTTTTTATAAAGGAGGGGAAATGATACATCACTTTAAACAGTTTTAATTCAATATATTACAGCAAATGTCAACCTAATTACTCTCTGTGATGGACTCACTTTATTGGCTAAGGGCAGTAACCAAGTGTTACCTAGGATGTCCTAAGGTAACACTGTCCAGCATCGAGGTCCAGAGACACAAATCTCCCTTGTGGGTTTTTTTCTTAAATGTCTCATAGCATCCCAAATGGCAATCCTAGTATATCACTTTTCTGCATTTCCAAAAGATTTCTCTTAAAAATGTGGCAATAAAAAAGAGATCTTTAGGTTCTGTGCATCAAAGAAATGCACAGAATAGCTTTCTACTTATTATTTGCAGCCATAAGCATTAGAAGGTATATCTTCCTCCTTCAAAGTGAGGATGAAAGCTGCGAGAATTGCATTATCTCGTGAATCTGGAAGTATATCCTTAAGAAGTCATCAAAATAACTGCAAGGCAAGCAGAGGAGAAGTGACATTAGCAGAAGGACTCTTAAATCATTTATGCAGTAAAGCTTCTGAGATATCTGTCTTAGAATAAAACCAGCTAAAATTCTGTGTGAATTAATGTCTCCATCCATCCACTCATTCATTCCTTACCTGAAGCTCTTTCCAAAATTCATGGTACTTTTGGCCTTTTCTCCCCCTCATCCCACTTTTTGGCCCACAGACTAATTATTAGAAGAAAACATTGAAACATAATTATGGTGATATAATTTCAATTCACTCCTGAGTTAAAAACCCTCCTAATCCATATCTCCCTAGCTAGAACCCTCCCTTAAAAGTGGATTAATCCCTTTGTGGGAAAAAGATTTTACTGGAGAGATCTTTCCTATTTGATCTTTTCAGGCTTAAATGATTCTGAGCAGAGGCATCACACCCAGATACCTGGAATGACCTGGGCCTGGTAATTCAGGTCACTGGCCAAACTGTGTTTTGCATATGTTCAATTTCTTTCAGGCGTTTTGGATTTGCTACAAAAGATCAATCTGTCTGACAACTGCTACACTGGTGTTACACTTACCATGCACATATAAAACATAGTTTCTTTTTCAACACTTACATTTGCTGCTCATAATCGCTTATTTGCACGGGACTGCAATGAGCATCATAGAAGCAATCACCAAGGAAAAAAGTCCAAAGAGTGTTTTAATAAAAGCCAATAATGAGACTTTAAATTCCTGAAAGATTTTTCAGTCAGAGATTCAGAATTAAAAATCACAAATTAATTTTGTGTTTACTAAGGGGAAAAAAAAATGGAAAATAAAGAGAATGAAAGTATATTTCCCCTAGGTCTCTAAATATATTTTTTCAAATAAGTGTAATTTGTGGAAGAAAATAAAGGAGCCTAAAAGGATGCACAGTGGTTTACTAAATTATTCATTCAAGCATTATTGATCTCAGATAAATTAGCAAATGGCATGCTCTAGCTGAGCACAAAGTTATTCATCTTTGATTTTAATCTTAGAGAAAGCTGAGTTACATTATATTAATGAAAACCACAACAAAACACAATAGGCAATTTCCTCACAAAATGTTTAACAACATAAATTAAGTAACTGGTTATGTTCACATAGTTCAATAGCAAAAATCAGAATTGTGACGTTTGTGCTCTAATCTAATCAAAAGGATTTAGGAACATTTTACAGTGGTAAAGAGAAGGTGCAGCCCTATGATTGTAACTTTACCGGGAGCCTGGAGTGTTCAATTGTTATTATAGATTAACCATCAGAGACATAGAACTCAGACTTTCATAGTTTTGTCTAAAAGAAGAAAATATAATTTCACTTCCAGCACAGTGAGGGGTTTTTGTTTGTTTGTTCATTTGTTTGTTTTTTCCAATGATCCCTGAATCACAGGTAAGAATTTCATTATCAAAACTTTGTGATAGATTTACATTTTGAGTGCCTCTGAGTGTTTAACAGAAGATATTTGGGAGAATATAGGTGGCAAAAGCAGGAAAAACAAACCAAACAAGCCCAAACAAACCATAACAAACAAGCAGATAAGAAGACTTGTTGGATATTAGGTGTATCAACAAATTCAGTGCAAGAACAAGGCAGAGCCATCTTGGTAGGTGTGCACAGAATGTGTATAAAGTGAATAACATTGCAACAGACCATGTGGAGGAAGTAATGAGGAAGATGAATGTTTTTTATTTTAAAATTAGTTGGCCCAAAGATAGGGTAGGGTTATTGTCTAGCACAGTGTTGTGCCTGACCTCCAGGTGCTAACTCCAGTGAGTTACATGTCTCCAGTACAGACTGTGTGATATTCATTCATCCTTCCAGAGGGCCTTCAGGTGACCTGAAATACCACAACAATAAAAAACCTAACATTATGAATAGACTATCAAGACCCACTCTTCAGGTTAATTTTCTCTTTAGCTTGAGAAATTCAAAATACAAGCAGCCACCTGGCCAAAATATCGTGGTCACTTGGTGACAGCCAAGAGCAAGCTTCACCCCGTCGTTGAAAGCTGCAGTGTTCTGCAGCACAAGATTGTATAGTCATGGAAAAAAAAATAGAGATAATGGGATTTCTGGAGGGGTCTTTGTGTGGTGTTTAGTCAACTCTGCTAATATAGATAAACCTTTGGATATGATCTTTATAGGAAGAAGTTCTGATTTCTATATTAAACAATCTTAAACCTTATGACAAGAATCATATTTCAAAAGGAAGTTCTGTTAGACTAATTCCCTAATTCCTATGCTACAAAATCTGTTTTAATCTTTCACCAGACATAAAAGGAATTTGTCCTTCCTTTTCCACAATGTGGCAAAGATACAAATAGCAGAAAGCATCCACCTTTTTACATCATAGCTGCTGTTTTCCCCCTAGATTAGGCCTTAGGTGTCTTCTGACTCTCAAGAAGTCACCTAGAGCTACTAGATTAATGCCGTATTCTCCTAGCCATTTTATAAAAAGTATAAAATTACTATGAGCTCAATAAAACCCAGAGTTCATAGTGGACCTCAAGGGGATCTCAAAATGAGACATGTCTGGTGGTCTCAGTGATAATGTCCATTCTGCAAACCGGCCCAGAATGGGCAGCAGAGCTGGCACTGACCCAGTCTAGCTCATCCTGAAGGAAAACCAGGCAGAGGGAAACTGGTGTGCTCTGTGTGTGCCAGCAGCCTGCTGAGCAGTGGGCAGGGAAGAATCAGCCAGAAAAAAGGGGCACCAGGCTCTCTGCTGACATCTCACTCCTGGGGAGAACATCATGGCAAACAAGCAGAATTAACACAGTAAAGAAAACCAGTTTTCATCATGATACAGAAGAAACTTTCAGTTTATCCTGTAGACAAAACAGTATTGTCTTAATAACTTTTGTTTTAGTGTATGTGAAACACAGATACATTTTGAGGACATGAAGTCAGATTTAGACCTGTATGCTCAAGGATGTTCAAATGAGAAAACTTTCATAGAAAGACAAGCACAAAAACCATATGAGTAATCCAACAATCACACTTGCAGTACAGCTGTGCAGGAAAACCAGTTAAGAGTTCCTATTTCACATATAAAGAAGCTGTCAAAGCCTCATTAAAGAGATCTCAGAGGACATCAGAGGCCCTGTGCCCTCCTTGGCTGTCCTGTCAGCTCATCTACTCTGCTGAAAGAGTGTCTGCAGTCTGTTTTGTCAAAGGGGACACTGTAAGAGTGTCTATTACAGGACCTATAAACATTTGACAAAGAATTATCTTATAAATTGGAATTTTAACCCAAATCTGGTTGCAGACACACTTTATAGGAAAGACAACAGAAGTTTATCTGCAAAACTTGACTAAAGCCAGAGTAGTCATGGGGTGCCTTCTGCTCTTCTCTTACAGGACCTGGGTGGACTTTCTCATCATGAGACATTCAATCAATATATTAAAAGTGTGGAAATCTATATGTTGCCTCATAAATACATTTTTATTTCAGAATAATCCATTTTTTAACCATAGATCACAAGAATTTTGGTTCAAGCAAGCCATTAAAAACTTTTCAAGTGAAAGATATTTTCTAGTGGTCTTTTAGTTTATTAGATTATTGAACTTTAACATCAAGACACCAAAACATTCGTAAAAGTCTAGCCCAAACAGCAAATAATTTGCCTCATTTAGTGCAAGTTTTACATATGCTAGAGTGGATAGCATAATGCTATACAGATATCTGGTTTTCTGCCTTTGTCATAGCACACAGTTGCTATAGGAGGTGGTACAAGGTTTGCTGTAGATTTGCATCCAAAAATTACAACCTGACACAGAAAAGGATAATGGAAGGAAAAAATGAATGAAATTCCTGAGAAAGAGCTCTAACAAAAATTCAATATCACAATTCTTGTTTTAAGACCTGAGAGCTGCAGTGAAAGTTAATCAATAAGAAAGACACAAGGAAACTGCAGCAAGTCTCTGTTTAATAAGATTTTCACAGCTTCTTTGCATGTGAAATCAAAATTCTTGTTACTTCAGTGGCTGTAATATATTGTGATTGTATTATATTAGGTTATACATACTACAGAATGGATTTTGTGTAGCTCAGGTTTTTGTGCAAAGCTTCATACCATTGGAGAATTTTCTTGCATATTTGGAATTTGTTTGTAAATGGATGAGCATAATTAATTCAAGGCAGTTACAGAAAAATAGTAGCTGGAGAAATCAGTTGCCTACTGCTGGTAATGGCAATTGGATTAACAGAAGAAAATTACTCAGTGTGAAATTCAACTGACAGTTTGAAGGAATTTAAACTAAATTTATTTCTTTTTTATTACTGAGTTGGTATTTCCTCACATAGCATATACCCATTTATTCCAGTACTGAGTGAAATTTAATGGATTAAAAATGTTTTCTCTCTTCAGTGATGGACTGCTAGGCCAGAGCACCAGTGACTTGAACCATTTGCTGGCCTTTCCTGCAGTTCACTGGCATGGATAGATTGACTGGTCCATGTGCCCTAATAAAACTCTTCCTCCTGAATGGGAAACCTTCAAGTGGTTGTGAAGCATGGCTGGAAAATAAATGTGAACAAAACTCAGTCTTATCACTTGATAAGAAGAAGTCCACAGGGATAAATTCAATTTGAAGAATTACTGCACTGTAAATGCATAATATTATTTTCATGACTCAAAATAAATGTCACGGGTGACTCAGTCACTCCATATCTCCCTATCAGTGCTGCTGCAGCTACATGGTTTGAGAGAGGCTGGATGCTGAAATGTCAGGGGGAATATCAGGTAAGAAGTCTGTGCCTTGTGTTTTGTTCAGCAGTTATCCTGCCTTTTTATTTCAAAGTTTCTAGTAAAGCACATTCAGTTAGGATTAATGGACTTTTAAGCACTAATATATGGAATCCAAGATAAGCTGCATCAGGCCAGAGAAAGGTCTTTACCTCTAAAACTCACAGGTCTTTTGAACACTAACTGCTCCCTTTGCTGCTGATCAGAGAAGAATGAAATTTTCCTTAAATGGGAAAAGCCTGTTTTTTTACTTCTGTATCAGCCTGTGCCTGTGGTAAGAGCTAGGCTGAGCTGACACTGCTGTGCACTAGAGATGTAAGAGCTATTTGGTCACCTATCAAGGACACTGCAAGACATTGATGTCTGGGCAGCTGTTCCTGAAGTGTTTCTCTAATAATCTGCATGTGAATGATCCAGCCCCTGGAAGGGCTGTGCTCTGCTCACTCACAACTGGTCCCACATATTGGCACATAAACAGTGCTCTGAGATTTTCATCTTAATTCAGTGTTTCTCTTCCCAAGAGCTAGATATTGATTAAAATTGGAAGATATGCAAATGCATTGCCTGAAGAAACTTCATAAGAATAATTCATTACTGGTGTTAACATTCTCTTCTGGAATAAAAAGCCAAGGTCTTCTTCTAACTTTAGTAAAAATCAGGTGTCCTTCACAGCATGCATCAAATACTACAAAGGACAATGTTGAAAAATATTTCTCTGATAATAGTTCACAGTCCCATTGTCAGTTCACTGACAATGTTCAATACATTGTAGAATAACTTTCTGAGAGGAAAAGTAATTGTGACTAAAGTAGTTGTCACATGAAGATGAAATTTTGCTGTGTTGCAGGATATTGTCCTTCTGCTGGACCTTATAATAAGACTAGAAAACACATTAAAAAAAAAAAAAAGGCAGTAAGTTAAGATAATGCAACTCTACATGGTTTGTTTCCAAGAACATCAGCAGTTCCCATTAATTTTAATAGGCATTAGTACCTTTTAGATCTTCAGTCTTTTTAAGAGGGCAGATTTCCCAAGTGATATGAGTTGGATCTTTTCCAATAAAATCAATTAATGGATTCTATCTACTTTAGTCAGTATAAAATATTTTAGATACGCGTTAATTTAACTTTTAGAAGAAATGTATTTCATGCTTTTGACTTTGAGATTAAATTTAAATTGACATTAGACCAATTGTATTGTCTATACAACCTCATATTGACACATACTAGTTTTGACTTTTATTACAAAGACTTTACAAATGCAAGAATTGCTAGCTCAACACCTTTGAGTTTCAGACAGCTGCTGATAATGGCAATCTATACCTATGCCTATCCTGAGTCTCCAACCCACAGTACTGAACAGAGCAGAGTGATCCTCTACATGAGAGTGTTTTACCTCTGAGCACTTAGCTTCCTCTACTCTGATCACATAATCATGAACTAGAGATTATAAAAGCTGTTGCCACCATAGACTGAGCTGTAAGCTAACATAAACAGGACAGTGGGAAATAAATGACTCAGCAGAGAAAGCTCATGGCTACACCAAAGTCAAGCCAAAATATAACTGTTCATAACAAGGAGATCAGATGCAGCAGCCCTAAGTGTGGCATCTGTTAGTTATGACAGAAAGATGTTTCCTGCACGGTGTGAGCACATAAGAGCAAAGCAGAGTGATGAGTGGAACTAAATTCCATTGAGCTTCATGCATAAAAAGTGGCCTGAGATTATAAACATCATGTGTGTGCCTGTGTTATCTGCCTATGTTCACCTGCTCCTGGGAATTCCCTCAAGGAATGGCTGCATCCAGGCAGGTAAAGTATGCATAAACACTGTCAGTTGACTTTTCTACAGAAGATTTCTCTCCACCCTGCGGAATATTTTAACAGTGTTTCATGCAAGGAGATCAGAAGAAAGGATCAGAGGAAAAAAACCAAACTTGACCACTCAAGAAATGGAGTCCAAAATCAAGAGGATTAAATTAACTAAGAAAGAACAAGAAATTTTAGGAAGGAGAAACAAAACATACACACACAAAAGAGAAAATACTATGAAACACAGAAGAGACCTGAGCCTTAATGCAGATAGGTAGCAAAATAGCATCTAATGTTAGAATGTTATTACCAAAAAGGAAAAGCCTCATTCTAGCTGAATAAAAATCTGATATTGAGGATGATTGTGAAAAAGATAACATAAAAATTCCTTAGAAACAGGTTAGACAACTGTTATAAAAAGTGTCTAGCAACTTTAAAAAATATATATATTAATGACACATCCTAGAATAGACAAATATATAAAAGTTATGGAATAGATTTATTTCTATAAAAATATAAAAAAATTAAAAAGAAAAAAACAAGGGGAAAAGTTGGAAGAAGGGACAGCAGCCTAGTGTGTAAAAAGCAAGTGTCAGTCATTCTTTAATGATTCTAGGAAAGAAACTGATTGAAGTTCAATAATGATTTGATCTAAGTTCACTAAAGATTCAGTCTAAGANTCTAAGTTCAATAAAGATTCAGTCTAAGAATTAGGAAAAGCTTTTGATTAGGTTTCTAAGACTGTGGATCAAGCTACCTAGAGTTACCTTCCCTGGACCATTTAAACACCAGTATTTGTCCTGGAAATACATATATATAAATATATGTATTATATGTAAATATATAAATATTTAATACATTCTTAGCAGGTTTGTATCACTTCTCATATACACAGCAATTTAATATATCGGGTGTTTTTACCTTTTTTTAGCCATATAAAACACAGAAATTATGGTGTACATTTTTATGGAGTCTAAATCCAAATGGTTAATTTAAAGTATAAACCCTTCTTTACTAAAAGAAAGAGAAAAAATATACCAGGGGTGTAAAACTGGAATGGCAGCCAATTGTGAGTGAATTAACACCTCTTTTGTCTGTTATGGACTGCATCAGGCATAAATCCACTGTAGTTTAGAGGCTCTAGATCTAAATGAATTACTGGCAAAATTTAAGACTTCATTGAAGTAGGTTTGGTAACAAGAAAACACTTAGGTGTTTTAACATAAGAGTTTAACCTGACTTCCATTCTACAGTTGTTTTCTTTATTTCTAGTTCTGATTGCATATTGTAAGATGTGCATGTAAAAAGGCAGCACATAGGGATGAGAGATAAAATGACACTAGCAACAAAGGCATTGCAAAATAATTAAAATGTTCTGCTGCTACTGCTGTGAAGTGTCTGAATTGTATGATTCAAAATCAGAACCATTATCAGATGTGAATAGGGGGCATAATTTCAGCCAATAAGACAGAAATAATGTCTTTGAGATGACTGAACTTTGCAATTATGGAAGCCATACAGAGGGTAGAATCCTCAGGGGATTAGCTGAGAGAGCAGCAGAGCTGTTCAAGAGGTGACAGTTTTGCATCTCAAAATCTGATCCTTTCTTTAATAGCATTTTGGGTTTGGGCTAATTTAACCTGTCAAATTTAAAATAAACACGATAGCCAGACAACCTCAATAAAAACCCCCAAACAAACCCAAAACCAAAGAATGCAAGACAAAACCCAAACCACCCCACAAAAACATGAATGTGAAACTGAAACTGTTCCTGTTGCTTATACTTGATATCTATTCTGCACCAATGAAATCCACTGCTTTGGGTTTTTTTCTGCAGCTGAATGCAAATAAACTTGAAAAAGCATCACTAACCAAAATAATGACAACATATGTGTTCATGTGTGCCAGTGTCAAAACTAGATCTAACACTACTTTAGACTCTGTTCCAAATTTTGTTATGAATCCAGCCCACATTTCTCAGCATGAGGGGTTTTCACTCCTGCTCTTTCTGCTGAATGCAGAGCATTATTGACATGAGCAAAGGTGAGCTTTGCTGGGCTCCCTTATCACCCATCAAGACTTTTCAGAATATGATTGAAAGGCTTCTTGCTGCACAGTCCCTCATGTTGAACCCTTGTCATGGATGAGATGAACTGAATAAAATCCTGTATAGATTTGAATACTGGGATTTACTTAAGACCTTTCAAGCTTATGGCTTTTACCCTTTTTGATTATTTCACACACTCACAGCTTTTCCAAAGCCACATCCACTCAAGCCTTCACTTTCCATAGCTGGGAAAGCTGGGCAGAGTCCTGTCAGCTGTGTGCCATGAAGTTTTTCCAGCTTGTTTTTACATTTTACGGCTTGTTTTTCTCCATTTGCACACTCTGTTTGCAGATGGACAATGTGTCTGAACTGGTGGCTCTGCCTCATGTCCAGTGTTAAGCACAATTCAGTGTGTGTCACTGCTTTTAGTTCCAGGCCTTGCCAAAATTCACAACCAGTCTATACCTCCTGCAGGTAGCAGACAGTAGGATTATTGCTTGGGAGTTCAAATGGTCTGTTTTGGTCACTCACCAGCATTCATAATCTAAAGTACTTCTCATCTACTCCAACCCTCCTGATTCCCTTCTGCTTTTGAGGGTTTGGGACCTTTCAACATCTTGAATTGCATTTACTTAGGGAAATCCAGGGGTGGAGTGGGATGCCTGGTCTCACCCCAGATCCGAGGCTGGGGGAAGTCACTGCATCCCTTAAAACAGGACATTGTTTGTTGCTAATAATGGTCCAGAAAAGTTTTCTTTCCGATGGACTTTGTGGAGTGACTGGGGAAATGAGCTGGGCTGAACTTGGCTCTTGTGAATACTCTTTCCTATGTCACTTACACTAATGTTCTCAGTGTAATTGTTCTGATAAAAATTATGATCCTTTAGGCATCTATGCATCTTTTTTCTAAATTTGAGTTTGTCTACTTCCAATCTAGGAGTTCTGTACTGCCTAAGCACTTTTGAAAATGCTACAAGTTAAAACGATTTTTAAAGAATCGCACAGAAACAGGCCCATTTAAATATGTCCAGGCAAATTAGAGGCTTAAAAATCCAAATATTAAACCCTTGCAAATATAGCTTTAACTATTGTATGCTTCTACTTCTTCCTGTGGTAAGTGTTATTTCATTTTCTACTTGCTTGCTCCACCCCCAAGCAGCAATGCTAAGAAATCCTTGATGTGGTTGTACTTCCAGGCTATCTTATCTTATATGATTTAGTATTCATCCCTGAAAAATATATGTTTTAATATAAAAACTTACTGACAAGTGTACATGAATTTGAATTTATGCAAGAACCTTTGCCTGAAGAGGACATTAGAGGTAAATTCCGTGTATGATCTGTCTGGGATTTTCTCATGTTTTAGTATGCCTTGACCTGCTCATCTCTTTTAATGTCTACAGGCACCCCTGGGAATCTGCAAAGACCTCTGATGGGCTGCTTTTCTCTGATAAAAGGCAGCGAGAGAACATTCAATTTCAAAAGTTTGTTTCTAAAGGACAGTGCTCGTTGCAAGGTGGCTGCAATAAAAAATAAAACTATTTTTGCTGGAGCAGATTTTGCTGCAGTGAAAGTGTCCTGCAATTTCAGGAACAGCTGAGATTTGCACCTCTGCAACTGATAGGAAACCAGTTTTTATGTGTTACGGCAGAAGAAGCAATTTCCATTACAGCTTTTTTTCCTCTGTATTTTTTTTTTTCCTTTTCAAACTCTTTTTCTTCAGTTTCTTGGAAGAACTTGAAGCTGTTACTTTTCAAGCTGAAAATTCCACACTACAGAGACTTAGTGCCCAATATTGTACCTCTTGAGCCTGCATTATCTCTGTGTATCAGAGTGCATCAAGTGTTTATCTCTGCTGTTCTGGTTTGAGAAGATTGGCGCTTTCCTGTTCCTTCATAAATTCTTTCTCAAGTATGTGAGAAAAAGTGAGAGTCTCTCCAAAGTGGTTTTCAACGAATTAATTTATTTTTTATAAAGCTAAGAAAAATATTTGGGAACTACTGCAACATTTCTATTAAGTGATATTTTAGGTAACATTCTAAGCACTTTAACCATTCAGCTACTGAAGCCCACTGCTGTATGTTGCTTTTACAGGTATGAAACAGCTCAAAAGCCATAGAAATCACCGATATGAAAATTATGCGTCTTAAAATGGCTGTGTTGTTGGTGTGCTGTCACTGCACCTGAGGACACAGGACAGCCAATCCATTATCCAGAGCTGCTCCTCTCTCCTTCTTGTATTCACGTTCTCTTTTGTCTCTGACCTCTTTGGGGAGCAATTTTTTTAAATAGATGTAATCTTAATATGCCAACTGGAGCATAACTACTCAGCTGATAACCCTCATTGCTACAAATGCAGAGACCTGAGATGTTAAAATAGCAATAGTAGTCAGCTACTCCTACGTGTGCTCTTCATGTGAGACAGACATCACAGGGTGGTGGTGTCCACTATACAAAGACACTGAGGCTGCCTGGGTTACGTGTGTTTGTGAGAAAGTTTCACTGCACTTTGAATGTGCTCTGCAGGCAGTTAATTGCACCTAGAAGCCATCTAGAAAGGAACTGCCCTGGACTGGAGTATTTCACTAAATCCCCAATCTGAGCATTGCTCTTGTAAGTGCTTTTAAAAGAATGGAATGCAAAACTCTTGAGTTTATTTTTAGAGCAGCTATGAAGCAAATTAGCTTGGAATAGCTCCAGGCATTTGCAGTCTAGGACAAATTTGAATGTGTTCAGATGAGGTCCCCATGTCCAGAGGGACACAATTACAGACTCAGCCATGTATAGGTGTTGTTACTAGCCTGTTATGCTATTAAACCATGAATTCTCCCACTGAACCTTGCTGCCACTAAGGGAACATGCTTTCTGAAGTGCTATAAATACAAATGAATTTTTGTGCTTGTTAAGGTCATAAATGGAAGCACAGTTTTCTTTAAGTACACTAATGTGCACAAAGTTTCTTCCAGCTCCTGTATTATTTTCATATTCATAGTTGCAATTTTAGACCATATTGCTGAAAAGTTTTTAGGATACCAGTCAAGACCTTTTGAAGACAGCTGACTGTAGGATATAATAAGAATTCAAAAGGCATTGTACTGTTTATAGTGCCTTGATTTTCCTGTATTTATCATTCTTATGCTATTTTAGCATTGTTTTTCTATTATTAGCATGAAACAAATCACTCTTTGCCAACTATTAATAAAATATAAAGTTGTTTTTATTATTAAAATAAAGGCAAAATTAATTAAGAACTTACAATGTAAAACTTAGCCATAGTAACCATACAAAAACTATAACAAAAACATTGAAACATTTTTCTAATATTTTACAGTGAAGTGCCTAAATTTGAATGATAAAACCAGAAGCTTCACTAAAAATGTATATGTCTGTAATTCAGAAATATCTAAGCCACTCCTCAAAAAGGAAAAAGACTTTATTATCTGGATGTGATCCTGTGTACTGCAAGGTCATTTAGGCTGGCTCAGATCTTCCCATAAATGTGTCGAGAACCACATACAACAAGCAATAATCATAATAAGGCCACTTGACAAAAATGATGGCCTGTGTGTTGCAAATTAAACTCTTTCCTGGGAGCTATACGAAATATATAGTGACAGCAAATAGATGTAATTCTTCAGTTCCTTGCTTGGAACCAGCCAGTGCTTATGTTCACACAGAGAGAAAAAAATACCCATAGCAGCTATTCAGTGTGGAAGCTTATAAAGTGGAATGTCACTCTCACAGGTGTACAGGGATATTAGTGAGGCTCTGCTCTTCCTGAGGGCTCCACAAGCAATTGGCCATTTTTCTCCTTTCTGTGCCCAGCAACCTAGAAGTAACTAGATCTGTGCCTGAAAGAGGAAGGTTTTTTTGCAGGGATGATGATAGAGCTTTACACGTGGTCAGAGTGTAATAAGCCTGGTGAAGATGTATCAAGTCTGAGAGTCGACCTGCAACTTCTCAGAGTGGCTTAATAATATTGCCAGATGGCTCCTTGGTTCTGTTTTGTAAAGCAAAGGTTTTAATAAGTGGTAAAATAACAAACAATACAGGAACAAAAGAGCAAAAGCCATTCGCAGGTGCTAGAAGAGCATCTGACACCTGACTAAGACATTCCCAAAAAGCACTTAAGCATCTCTGTGCCCCTTCTTAAATACTTAATGTTTTAGGAGGGCTAATTTGGCTTGCTGCCAGTAGAAAGAGCTACAGGTCTTGAGAAACATTTCTAAAGGCCAGGCAGTGCCCCTGTGCTGGCACTGGGCCAATGCAGATGAAAAGAGCACTGAACTCTCTAGCTCGGCTTCCTTATATGTCCAGAGGTAAACTGAAACTTCTTTCCTTAAACAGAGTAATTTGCTTGTGTGGAAAAGCGGTCCTACAAGATGACCCTTAATTGAGTGGAGCAGAGCTGAGCAGACGCTGCACTGACATTCTGGATCCTCGTAGGTGTTGTGAGCACCTCCTCTGCTGCTGTCCCAGGCAGCCAGGCTGATACCAGCAAAGGCAGCATCCTCTCCTCTGCAACCACGAATATTCCTATGGGTGCAGAATACTTTCTATGGCTTTGTGCTTAAAAACACTGTAATACCTGCTTCAATTGGCAGTTGAAAAATTTGGGCCATATCTGACAAATCTTACCTGCCCTGCATCTCCCCTTCCAGCCTGACCCATTCTGTGATTCTGAGCATCAAAGAATAAGTACATACACATAAACTGTGTGATCCTTTTCAGCATTTTCCACTTATTTACACAGACTCTTCACACTGGGATCTGGAATCTTGGTTTTAAGCATGTGTCCTACAGACTGTCTTGGAAAATTTCTCTAACTTAGGACTTCCACAGAAGTTGAAGATTGCTGAATTTAAAGATTTTTCTATTTTTGTGTCTCTGTGTACTAACTGCCAAGAGGTTCAGGTCAAGTGGTGGATTTGGAAGAACATGTTCATTCCTTTAGCTTGGGTGTTGAATAAGTGATACCCAGATGTGCCTCCTGACCACAAACATTCTGTGATCAAACCTGGTATTTATTGAAGAGAACTTGGGCAACTCAAATAAGATATTTTTATTATTCTTTTAATTTTTTTTTCCACAAATAAGTTTTTCCTTCTAGGTTAGGATAGTTTTAATCTATGTCTATTATTTTAGTTCTCAAAAATCAGTATGAAAAAGTAAATTTCATGACTGTGTTTTGATTGTGCTTAAGACACAAGAATAAATACCTTCTTACATGCACATGAGAGAAGGAAGATGATATAGCTAGTTTAATGAGTTATTTATGGTTTTGAAGTATCTTCTCAAATATTGAAACTAATGTGACTTTAATGAGCCACGTGCAATTGGTAGCTTTTGCTTTGTTGAATATTTTCCTTGGGGCAAAGCCAGTCATTAATAATAATTAAGAATTGAGTAGCCAGTTACAGGGTTGAATAGAAAGTGAGGTAAAAACCATGCTGTTTGGAAGCAAAATATCTGCACATACACAGAGAGGGAGTTTGAGGTCATTAAAAGCTGTGGGCTGGGATTAGTGAGTTCCATCATGTGCATTAGTAATGAATCTATCTAGCTCACGCAATTGAAATTTCTGATTAATCATAAATGAAGTATCTGTAAATAGAATAATTCAGCATGAGGTAAACAACCGGATTTTAATTTCCATTGGATTGAAATTGTAGCAGTAGATGGTAAGATGGATTTAAATTTAGATTATGTACAGAATTAGATATAATTAAATATAAATCAATAGGAGGACTGATTGCATTTCCTTTTTTTTTTTTTTTTTAAATCTGCTTGACACTTGCTTCATTCTCTGAGAAGCTTTTTGTTAAGGTAATGCCTTCATGTACTTCACCTTTTCAAGATTTTTCTACTTTCACTATGAAAACTGAAAATTTGTGCACTTTCTTCTCCTTGCCTTGGGCAACAACACCTCTCACCAGACCAGGCTGCTCAGAGCCCCATCCAGCATGGCTTTGAACACTTCCAGCGATGGGGCATCTGCAACTTTTCTGGGCAAACTGTTCCACCACCACCCTCACAGTAAAGAATTTCTTCCCAAGATCTCTTTCAGTTTGAAGCTATTCCTCCTTGTCTTACCACTACAGTTCCTGATGAAAAGTTCACCTCCAACTTCCTTGCAGGTCCCTTCAGATCCTAGAAGGTTGCTATGAGACGTCCATTCAACTTTCTCTTCTCCAGGTTGAACTTGCTCCATTTGACTTCATAGGGGAGGTGCTCCAGGCCCCTTATCAACTTGGTGGCCTCTTCTGGACTTGCTCTAACAGCTCCACGTCCTTATTGTTTTGGTGTCACCAGAGCTGGATGCAGTACTGCAGGTGTGGACTCACAGGAGCAGAGCAGAGGGGCAGAATTCCCTCCCTTGACCTTCTGACTGGGGTCCTTTGGATGCAGCTCAGGATTCCCTTGGCTTGCTGTGCTCCGAGCACACATTGCCAGCTCATGTTGAGTTTTTCATCACCCCCAAGCCCTTTTCCACAGGGCTGCTCTGTAGTTAGCAAATTCGCTTGGAAGATTTCGGGCTGTCACGGAAAGCTTAGGGCCCCTCCTCTCCATAATGTTACCAAGTCTCAGAACCACGTGACATGAGCACCCCGAGATTATTTAACGGTGCGCCCCCCGTTTAATAAACGCATTCCACCGTTCACCATATTGGTGTGAGGCGTGGTTTGTCCAGCAAGGGTATAGGTACGCTGTGGGTTCGTGCCGGACCAGGTCGCCAAGCCTGCTGGTCAGGTAACACTGCTCTCAATCACTTCTCAACCTGCAGAAGTGTCTATGATTGTCCCAAGCCAGGTGCACGGTCATGTAAAATTGAAAGTAATATAGTATACCTTTTCCAGAGAATTCTTCTTCTCAAGACCATCTTTAAGTAGGCAGGGTATTAAAAACCTAACCAAATTGTGCCAAACCCTATGTCTGTAAAGCATTCAGGTACTTCTTTGGAGAGGAGCAGCTTAGAACATGAGAAAATTAATTATTCTGCCTTTAGAGCAGATTTAACTTTTCCATAGTAAATAAATCCTGGCGCCACACAGGAGAAAAAAAAAACCAAACTTGAGTAGCTCATTAAGTAATCATTACCCATCCCATCCACTAAATTATATGAGAGGGTGAGGAAAAATTGTGCAAATTCATAGAATTTCATATGATATCTAATACATATCCACCAGAGGGCAAATTATGGTAACATTTGAATTATTCTGTTCAGTGATTTTATACTTCTCTTGCTGTTTCTTAAAACATTATATCTGATAGCTATTAATGGATAGTGTTTCCCTCAGGAGTTTTGCTGATGTTTATTTATAACTCACCATATTTTACCTGATTGCTCTATTTGTTAGCTCAGATTTCATATCATTTGTGTACTCATGCTTAGGCAGCTTGGGGCCAAGGAGATGGTTAAGGCCCAAATCCAATCTGTTTCATTGCTTATTTGCTAGATTCTCATAGAATAGAGGATCTAGAAGCTGGATTGTGATTAAACCTAAGCCACCATAGCACGAGTCAAGAATATGTCAGCCTCTGAGGTTCAATGCAGGAAAATAACCCAAGCTGACTAGGAAGGTCCACAGCTAAATTAACATACCTTTCACAGTGTCTGTAGTAACTCACTGGCTTTGAAAAAGCCACAGGAATAATTAGGGAGCCTCCTTGCCTCTGCAACAAATTTCTTCATCTGCTAGACAGTCACTGGAGCTCAAATGCTTTGATGCACCAACTGCTATGAGACAGATGAAAACCACTGTAGCTCATCCCTAATAGCCTGATTTTTCTGTTTTACCTCTAAATACCTAATAATCTCTCTGGTGAGCTCTTAATGGTGGCTTAGATGACAAAACTGATATTTCTAATGGCAAGAATTTAAGTATACCTCATCTAAACTGGCTGTTTCAGAATGAAAAGCCAAAGAAGAATGTGATTTGCCAAACTTAAAGAGAACAATTACCGCAATGGTAGTTGATTGCTACTGCATGGCATCTTTCAGCAAAGGATCTCCAAGGAAATTATAAATATTATTTCCTAAAATTAAATTAAATCAAGTTGTACCAGGCAGCCAGAAGACAAAGAAAATTTTTATCACTTTCATTCAAATTATACCACTTTCACAGCACTTTATTTATATAAAATATAAGATTCCTTTCTAATTTGAAGCTACATTGTAAACTCATTGTCTCAGAGGAATGAGATCTGCATTATTTATTTGTCCAGTTTTGGTATTTTGATGTGAATATACTCCTCATAAACTTTCACAAGACTTTTGAAAGTTATAAAACAAGGTATTGCTTTACATGGCATCTGAAAAAGAGCTGATCAAATGCATCCAAAACATGGTTTACTTTTACATTTATTTGGCAGTCTAGTCTTAAGATTATGTTATTAGAAAGCAAGCATAAGACTATTAAATTCAGTAATACAACTTTTAGGTAGAGCTAGAATTGATGCTTGGTAATTCTTTAATTTTATGCATTTTATTGTAGTGTAAAAAGTGGCAATTCTTATTCTCAGAGATCAGAGATTTTTCACAGAGGTCATGTAGAGAGCAGTTACCACCACAGAATCTCTGTTTACTTTTGAAACTCATCAGTTCTCAGGTACTGGATTTTGCATCAGCTCCATCCCTAATTGCAACTTTAGTTTTACAAGACAAAAAAGATGTATTAAAATAACTAAATACAATTGAATACTTTTGCTTTTTCAAGATGAGACAAAACCCTCTTTGCCAGCCCTCTAAGAGCAGCAGTGGGGTGGAGATCCTGAGAGGGTTCTCTGGCTTCTTCCCAGTGTGTTTGTCAGCACCAGGCACCAGCCCTGCCAGCCCAGCAGCACAAGGGCAGCAGGAAACCACAGTGACCTTCCCAGTGCCCTGTGCATCCTCCACCTCCAGCACACCTAGCAGGAGGCAGTGAATAGAGGAAGAGTCAGGCAGGAACCACAGCGTGGTATCACTTTTACAGCTCAGACCAGCAATGAACACATCTTGGTGAGATTTCATTTTCAGGGGCAAGCACAACACTTTTTCCTAGTTGTATAGTCTCTTTAATATTTTCTGAAGGGTTATATTTTTACATGTATAAAAAAAAAAAGTAGCAGCCACAAAAATGAAAAAAATGAGATATCAAGTGTCTTGTTAAAATGGTTGAGGTGTCACTTTGTGAATCACCCATTGTCCAAATTAACATGTATTAGGAATAGGCTTACATTAAAGAATCTGCTTTAGAGCTGGCATTTTCTTTCCCCTGAACTGAGATCTTATTTAATCAATCTAGCAGACAACTCTCCTCTTTGTGTCTCTTTAAATGGCTGTGCATATAATGTGGGTGTATCTGAAAACAGAGGCTTTCTTTTGTGTCATAAAGGTAAATCTTTGGCATGACATTGTTTTGAATACACCAAGTCCACTATTCTGAGACATAACTAAATAGGTAATATTTGAATCAGCCTACATAAAACAGAAAATGAAATTTCCTAAATTTTAACAAAGATTGCTTACAAGATATTTCTATTTATTGCTAACTTATTGCCCTATATTAGCAAATTCTTCAATACCCTTATGAAACAGAAATGCTCCTTCTACACTATCATGTCTTAAAGCATTTTCTTTCACAATGGCATTAATGCACTGATATTTGTAAGTGTATTGATGTGGCTACTAATTAATTTACGTCAGTCAGGGCTGAGACTTTATCAGCTATTGTGAATACATGCACAAGTGTTCTTTCTGTCCTTGACTTATTAGAAACCTGAAGTATATAAAAAAATGTAGTATTCAATGGTTATAATTTAAAATTTTTAGAGTCCATTCCAGTGTACCCTAGTGCTTCATTAAAAAGCTTTAAATTTTTGTTGATGTCTTTGCTGATGGCCTTTGTGACAGGCTGTTCAGGCAACATTTGAGAAATACTGCTGAAAAGTGCATGGAGCAAGAGGTTATGTTTAAAATGATAGCTTGTGGATACAGTAAATATAAAGAAAAACATCTTTCAGTCACTTTAGATGTGTAAAAGAAGCATTCATATAGTGCTGCAAGGTATAGGCTTCTAAAATAGAAAGCTAACAAAAATATAGAAAAAATAAAAATAACAGTAGTTATGAAAAGGATTTTTCTGACTAGTGGAAGACTGCAGTGCTAACTATCAAACCTCATAAATGCAAGTAAACAATAGAATTTAGAGTACTTCCAGCAAGTAGAAGACAGTTTTCAAAAATGCTACAGCCACTGGAAACTCAAAAGCAACAGGTAGTTAGGGAAAAGAGCTGAAAGCTCCCTGCTTTAAAATCATGTTTTTAACCTCAAAGCATCACAGAGTCAGCTTTTACACACAGAGACAGAACTCATTGCAGTGTTAGCTGATGGAACTACTTTGTAAATAGTTTTATTGGAAAATACACTTTTCAGTGTTTTGAGTTTGAGTAACTTATACCTTTTGGTATAAGTCACAATTCCTGTACACTGTACTCTCCAAGGATGCAAATACATGAAAATATTTTTCCCCTTCCATAAAAAATAAATAAAGCATTTAGTGAATAAAAAAAATCACATTTAAAAAAAAATTTAAAAAATTTCCATATTTTATCTTGTGCCCATACTACCTTCCTGCACTATTCCTGGGCACCAACAAGAGTTTGTCTGTGCCAACATTCTTACCCTGCTCCAGGCAGGTATTTGCATGCATTGGTAAGATCCACCAAACCCCTTGAGTCCTTTCCTTTTGAGCTGAGAAGCCACAGTTTGCTCAGCATCTCTTCAGATGTCAAAACCTCTGAATCCCCTAATCACTCTCATGGCCCCTCACTGAACTCACTCCACCATGTCTGTGCCTCTTGACCCCTGGGAGTCACAACTGATGATTCATCTTCACCTGCTCCTTGAGCCCCTGATCACAGCATTAGCTACATTCCTCTGTAATACAACATAGAATTCACACATTAACTTATAAATGTCTGTAGCAATTACTAATTCTTGTTTTCAATTTAAAATAGCCTCACTATTCTATGCAGCAACACAGTTAGCCCCCTTTACTCTGAATTATGTTTTTCATATATGAACAAATGAAAACATAAATCTCATTTTTAATTTGCCTTGGACAGTTTTCCAAATATATTTTTCTCTTGTTTAATAAAAAACCGGCACTTTGGAATTTTGTTTCCTAGGGTGTTTGCCCATGAATGTTTATTTCAGATGAGGCATGTACTTTTGAGTAGAATTTCTAATTCTCCTCATGTCTATTCACATCACAGAGTAATTCCAGAGAGTAATCTCACAGAGTAAACCCAGAGAACATGGGTTTTTCATGCATGAATCAGGACTGGAAGATGTTGTCCAGGAGCGCATCAATTGTGCTTCAGTTGCTAAAGGCATTGAGTTAAAGAGATCACATGCAGTCTGAAATAAAACACCATAAAACACACAGGATCCATGTTATGTTGATATTAAATAACGTCAAAGTGAATAAGGCCTAATCAAGAATAATGCTTGATGCTCCCTGAAAAATAAGTGCTGAAAAAATAAATGCTACATAATCTCTATGGAGAGTTTAAATACAATACAAAGAAATTGCTTGTACATATGGTGTAGGAGGATGATATTCTGTAGTTCCCAGTTTAAATCTGAAATTAACACAAAAATGCTGAAATTTTTATTTAGTCAAAATGAATAATTTCAAGTAACTTGTAATTAAATCTGATTCTTGGAATTAAGACAAATATTGTAATAACTTATCAGTTATATTTAGGGAAAAAATTAGATTAGGAAATACATTTGAAAATTAATTTTAAAAATGAGAAGGTAGTCTGAACAACTTCTAAGGCAGAACATTTTGACAAAGTTCTCTGGAATTCTCCAAAACCCTTTGTGGGAAGCCTTGGCCTCCTGGAGGTTTACCAGTACAATTTAGAAAGTTTTAGGAAATGTGAGTTCTTTCTCAACTGGCATTAAGACAATTACTTTGAACTAACTTGGTACATTTTGTAAATGGAGTTAAGCTGGTCTCTGTATATCTGGAGATCCCAAAGAAAGGAGGATGAACTGCACACACCCTGTGTCTTACAGCAGAACTGTCTGTGTGGTATGGGGTTCTCAAAGGCACTTAAAGTAATGAAGCTCCTTTGAAACTCACTGGGATATGGTCATTACATGTGCAAAATCCATTTAAACCCCTTTAGCCCTCTTCCACTTGTTTCATATTCATTCATCATACAAATAATTACCTGAAGTGATCTTCAGGCCAAATGATACCATTCACATTGTGAGTGGGTAGTCCTCTCCTCTTTCTCTTGACACACTCCAAATGAACTGTTTGAGATGAAAGGTACTAGAGGAGGCTTGACAAAACCTGACCCAAGTGTGGATTTTTTGATTGCCTTCATAGGCAGTAGGTGAAGCTGACTGAAAGCAGGTATCAAAGCCAAGTTCTGTGAAACTGTTTTGATTACCTGCTTGGAAAACAGGGCATAGTTTTGGGTATGAGTCAAGAGCCAGACCATGTCTGTCATAGATATGCCAAAGTCCATCTTAGAATGGCTGAGATTTTTGACACTGTGGCTCTACTTGAAAAGGTATATCAAACCTTACTGTAAAATAGAATTTTTCTATTCCATAAGCAAACAGTTCTGGAAAGCACTTTAGCAACATCAGTGTCCCAAGGGAAAAAAATATTTTTCTCACTCTTAAAAACATCTGTTTAAATGATTATTAAAATCATAGCATTTTAGAGACTTTAAAAGTGATCTGTGTCAGTCATTGTAGGACATTTTTCTTAATTCTTAACCTCAACTTGAATCTTTGCTACATGAAGTAAAATGATTTTCCATCTCTGTATAAATGAAGAATTTTTTTCTCTTTCTCTGTATTTTATATTAATATTTTATATAATACCACCTATATTCTTTTTCTTATTATTTCTAGCCTAAATAACACAGGTTTTCTAAAATTTTCCTTGTAGCATTCAATTTCTTTTAGACAATCTGTGCATCTTTATTGCTTACATCCCATGTATTCTCATCTGATCACATAATTTGTAAAATATAGTGATCAAAACTAGGAACAGTATTCTGGCTTAAGATCCCTGAGTACAACATCAGATTATTTATATTTGGTTACTTCAGTTGTTCTGCTCAGACATGCCAATATGGTGTTTGAATGTTTGCAACACTCAGACTCATTTGACTTAAGTTCATTTTCTGGTCACAATACAAGCCACAAATTTTTTTGGTGGTATTGTAAGGTCTTTATTCATTCTCCATCCCATATATATGAAAATCATTTTGTTGTCTATAGATAGAATTTCACATTTCCATATTAAATGGAAATTTCACATTTCCATATAAACTGGTCTAGTGAAAAGTGTCCCTGTTCACAGCAGGAGACTTGAAACTAGATGACCTCTAAGGCCTCTTCCAACCCAAGTCATTCTATGAATCTATGGTTCTATGATTCTATGATTCTATGATAAATTGCAACATGTATTATCTCAGGGCATTTATATTTTGCTAGATAATTTTATTATGATATATGAAACAGCCAGATATGTCATCTAAGCAATTAATTAAACTATTCTAACTTACATCAACTGAATTGTAGATGAACATTTGTGATACAACCCACATGCCAAAACAAATATTTGTACACAGCCACTAAAAATAGCTTTGTAGTATGGTTTTGCACACATCCAGTAAGTTTTGTCTGGACTTTGTGGTCTTAACAAAGAGAGTTTGAAATCTTACTGGCATTATGTGTATGTCTGTGACTTGCCTATTTACCTGTGTTTATGCTAATTTTAGAAGCAAATCAGATTGGTTTTCTGTGACTTTTTCCTGACAAATGCACGCTGGCAGTTAATCATCTCCTGTTACAATCTCCATCGAGGCTGATTCTTACCTTGGGAGTAATGATGCCCATCCCCAGCAAAACTGTGTAACACTTGGTGAAAACTTTCTGAGCCTTACTTCTCTCTTGTGCATGGTGCAGAAGGTGCCCTTGGGAGCCAGCTCAGCTCAGGCTGTGCTCATGCTGTAGCCCCACTGGGAATTTCCATGGCTAGCTCTGAGGTACCCCTTCAGACATGGCACTGAACACCTAAACTGATGGACACTCTGTTGTACCTAGGTTTTTATCCAGCTGAGTGCTGAGCTGGATGCTCCTGATTGCAGGGAGATTAAATGAGGCAGATTTTCTGAGCTGACAAATAAAACCAGCAAGTGCTCCATGGCATTCTTTTCTTCCTTGCTCTTGCACAATGTCCCTCCATGGATGTTTTGCTGGCTTACTCCCAAACTCAACAGAGTAAGCTATATTGCATCCTGAGACATTAATGCATTGACAAGGTGCTTTAAAAGATAGTGACCTTTTTTTGAAGTATAATAAATTAATAGTCTTGCCTTGGGGATGTAACTTAGACAGAAAGCTTTGCTGTCTTGTTTCCCTTTAGATCTCTGCTGCCTTACATGCACACACACACTCAGCACAGACAATCACACAAACATGCACATCTACTACAATATATTCTGTTGCTATCCCTATCAGCTGCAAATATTCAGACCAGATCTGTCACTGGTCTAGGTGATATTAACAGCTTGCAATTTTCTGTAACACTTCCTATTCCCCGGTGCTGAAAGTAAGCCAGCCAAACCCATAGCCTTGGTTTTCCAGGTTCCTTTCTGACTACTACCCCTACTTTTAAATACAATCAGATTGGTTGGATTTGGAAGCTCGGTCACCTATTGAAGTTCTTAGAGAAAATTTCCTGGTAAATTTTATAAAATCTGGGCATTTGAAAAATAACCAAATATTCTGATGCCCTTCCTTCTTCATTTCAGAAGGGAGCTGTACAGTTTTGTTGATGAAGATAAGCATCTTAGCCAGCTGATTGCAACTCCCCTTTTCAGTGGCCAAAATAAGGCATTAAAGTATTAAAAAACCCCCCAAACCCAAAGATCTCAGCATGATAGTTTGCCAGATTTTTCTTGCCAGAGCAAACTAATTGTCTTCTTTGTTTAACATTTTTGTAGTAATGCAAGGCTTTCCTCTTATGTTTTGTGTCTAATGCTAAATAGATGCATTTTTGAGCTCTGACTCCTTGAGTGTTCTTGTATTTTCAGTCTAAATGTATTCACAACCATGATTCTGTATATCCTTTTGCTTGAAGATCTTCCTCCCAAAAGTTTAAATTCCTCTCTGGAAGGTTTTATAGACAGCAATGTTATCCTCTCTCAGCCTCTGTTTCACTAGACTAAGTGGGTCACACACTCCTAGCTCACACTTTGATGACAGATATTGCATTCCCTCATTCATGTAAGTACCTTGGCTCAGCATCTGTTCCTCTCAGAGCTTGCCTTTCTTTTTGGTCCTTTGCAAACTCTGTTTCCAGACCCACAGCTGTAGCTCAGACTGGAGCCCTCTTGACTTTCTCCTAAGACAGTTGATTATCTTTTGCATTTGCTTTCAGGCATGAATTATATCCATGCTCTTTGAATGTAATCCTTTTCATTTTTTCCAGTGAGGTTGTTTTAATGAGGAGATGAGGAATATATCCACTTAGCAATCAGTATAAAATAAGATGACATTAAAAATTGATACACTACAGATATATTTTTCTGACTGTTATTTTTCACACAGAGGTGCTTTGACCTTGTTTCATGTAATTTTCCTTCATAAATCATTTTGAGATGGCTGGTTAAGGCCAGTCCACATTCTGATGACTGTCTGTATCTTGAAAAAGAAACAGAAAATATCAGATTTTTTTTAAAGCACAATCTCATGAAGTTTTCAAATTTTTAGGCCCAACTCTATCAGACTGCTCAAAAAAAAATCATACTCACTCTCTGATCTTGATTTTTCCCGCTGAATACTGATGAATCTTGTTTAGTTTTTAGTCACGACTTCAGTGTCATTGGATGTTTAAGTAATAATTTCACATTTAGATGCATTGTAATTTACATCCTTACATCACAATATTTTAATGGGTTTACTTCTAAGAGTAATGGTTGACCTTTAAATAAGCCAGTATGATGTGATTGCAAGAATCAAAGTTCAATTTTATTGTTATAGTATGTATGGATAAATTGTACAAGATTATGATGTGGTAAGCAACATTGGTAAGGGGCTGTATTTCATTTTGTTTCTTCAAAAGTTGAAAGATTTGGGTGCTGGCTCATATAATGGAAAAATGTATCATTTTTACTTACACCTCTATATATGTAAAGTGCAAATTTCATTTATCTTCAGGAAAGTTTATATATTGCCTATAATAAACAGGTTATAAAAATATACTTATTAATGAGGATGAAAAATGAATCACATCATCTAGTTTAATCATACTTACTCTTTTCCCACAGTATTTTTTTTTGACAGATGTATTAACTGGATATTTAGAAGGGTAATCTTAGAGTTTTGGGCTGCCTATGAGTTGATTTTGTTGTCCACTGAAAAGAATTTCAGAATGTGAGAGTGATGGCTTTTGAGCTTGAAATCTGTTATACTATTTACTCATTGCTTTTTTTTTTCTTGTCTTAGTGAGCTGAAAATATTTAGTAGAATGCTTAATAGAATGATGAATAAAATAAATCTATTATTCTATATTAGCCTCCACACACCTCAACTCTTGACTCAGATTGCATTGGATTTCTTTTTTGACCAAATCCATTCTCACAAATTCACAGAGCGTAAGAAAATCCTTCTCAATTTTACTTTCCCTTCTTGGAACTTGTGATATTCCTGTGCTCAGGATGTGCAGAGGTGCGTGGTCAGCTCTCCATGCCTAATCTTGTGATTCACTGAACCAATGGGATATGAGCTGCTCAGCAGGCCCCAGTACCACAGGTAAGCTCCCAGGATATGTTCCTTATTTAAAAAATTAACAATAGAGAAGGAAATAATTTGTATTTGAAAACATCCTTTAATTTTGAAACAGCTCTTAGTATTTTGTCTCATGGAAGCTGGACAGTGATGCCACTCATTTAAGGATACGGAAAATCCTTACATCCTTCCCATGACTCCGTGCTTGGAGCCTTCCACTCCTGCCTGAGGTATGGTGCTCACATTCCATATGTACAGGAGCCACAGTAGAGTTTCATTATTTAGAAATGTCCAATACATGCTCAATACACACAGGGAGTAAATCTGTCAGCTAAAGCTTGAATAGGAAGAAACATCTCTGACAAAAAACTGACTTCTGGCTGTAACAGCACTTGAAATAGCTCACAACAGATTAAACAGTACATTTTTTTTTTCTTTAAAAAAGAAGACAGAAGCATTTTTCCACTCTCCTTTTCACACAGAAAATTTCTTCAAATCAGGTTGAATAACTGGAATCTAGGAAAAAAATCTCTAAGTATATAAAGAAAGCTTTGGTGAAGTGTCAGATACTATAATTCATCTGAGCTCTCAGAGAGGAACTGTGATGATACTCAGTCAAGTTCACACGAAGATCTCTCACCCAAAAAGATAAACTGTCTCTGCTTTCATTTGAAACAGCTTGTCATGATTTGATGAATCAAGAGAAGTTGGATGGACTGTTTCTCAGGAATCTTACAACTCCTACAGCTAATCAATCTGTTCATGAAAAAAATGAAAACATAAGCACTTTTCACTCTTATTCATCTTGAAAGAGGTTAACAGTGATGCAACGTGACCATTTGTTTATACTGACCCATCTCTAAAAAGGAAAAACATCCAGTTTATATTACACTTCTGCTGGTTAACAGTAGTCAAAATGCCACTGACCTCACCACTTTGTCTGTCACTGTGACAACACATGACAATCCAGATAAATTATAACTATTAGAGTAGCAGAATAAGTTCTGTGCTGAAGGCAAAACAGATTACAAACAAGAATTCAAGGAGATCCACATCAGTTCTAGGGAAATTTAAGCAATAACAACATTAATGTTAACACAAGAAAGTATTTGACACAGAAGTATCTGCTCAGAAAACAATTCCTCATAGTGACTGTGAAAATCTAAGAGTCTCAATCTGTCAGGTAGAACTTAGTTATTTTAAATTAGTGAATTTGATTTAGACTTTACTATGTTGTAAATTCCCGAGTAAATGAATTAAGTATTAGTGAACAATCAATATACAAAATCCCAAACAGTCAAGTTCAGTGGTTTAAAACACGCTTAACTGAAAATAAAGACTTCTAAATTTGGGTCCATCTTTATATCACAGTTCATGATATAAATGGTTTTCAATTGGCACTGTTAGAGAAAATTAGGGATAATTTGACTCTGCATCTGCCATTCTTCTGTCAGTATTTTTCTGCTATTCTGGGCATTTTTAACATTAAAGATAAATTCATGCTTTTTGGCTTCCTTGTAGCATCTGTTTTATGGAAGCAACACACAGTGTGTGTCATGTACTATAGCCAAGGAACATATGCTGTGAATAAACAAGAAATGTATGAATTTGTATTTAACACTAGGAATCTAGAGGTTCTCCCATTAGAGATAATCCACTAGAAATAAAAATGCTGCATGGTTCCAGCAGAAATTATATGGGCAATATTCCTGTATTTTCAAGGTTAGCCTTCAAAAATCCCTGCCTAACAGCATGTTGCCAAGTTTTACTGCTGAAACCAACAATTAGGATTTTTTCCCCGGCACTTTAGCTGATGCATAATGCCTAGCAAAGTGGATAGTGTATGTGTACAAAGTCTTTTTGTCTCTACTGTGCTGATTTATGTCAAGATCAAGACAGCTGTGATTTGTGGTTAAAAATTCTCACCTTCCCTACCCTTACCCTCCCAACCCCGAGGCTGTCCCTAGAGCCAGCCAGCAGAGCAGCTCTGGGCTGTAGCTGTTTGGTTTGCCATGCTGGACCACCCCACCAAGTGATCTAAACACTTGGAGTAAGAAAAGAAATTGACCACAGAGATGACCCCATTTCTTTCCTTCTATGTGCAAAGAGTTGTGTGCCTTCATTGTTAACCCTAAACCCCAAAAAGCAGACATTTAAGGAGGAAAGTCTGTTTCTCCAAGTGAAGGTGAATTATATTTTATAAACAGATCAACTCTGCTCACATAAGGAAATTAGATATAGCACCCAATTGCAGCTTTTTACCTCAAGCAACCTCATGGGCATGATGTAGAGAAGGTCCCCTAGGACCTTGTTCATCTGTCTGTGATGAAAGTCTTCCCCTATGTGAGATTGAGATGGAATGATTGCCAGCCTAAAAGGCAGCATGTGAGGTTATATTTGAGAACAGGTTCATTTGGATTTGGGAATAGGAGACAGTCTTTTTTCTCCTTTTAATGTTGAAAACAATTAAAGTTTTAATATTTACTGAGTATTTAATGGGTACACACATTACTGTACCTAGTAAGTTCTTAAATGTCAGTCTATGACCATATTTACCAGCATTATAGGTTTTTATTTATTTTTTTCTTTATTCTGGTCCTTTTGTACTTGATCTCCTATACCCTCTTCCTTTAAGTATAAACAGTTCCAGAAAGACACACGGTTAATTTATAAACTGATTCTTAGGATTCCACTTTTCAAAGAAATAAACAACTACACCAGAGCTGTGAGTTGTAATGTGGGCAGGGAGAGGGATCTTTTCATTTGAAGTTTGAAGGCAGAATGAATCTTGATTTGAAATAATGAGTGCCTACAATGCTAAGCATATCGTTATATACTTTTAATGTCCAGCATATTCATCTGAAAGAAAAATAACCTTGCACATTACAGAGGTTATGGACTATCAGACATCTCAGGCCAGCTTTTCAGCTCCCCTGTGTATGTTTAACATGCAACTTCCACATTTTATCAATAGTTGCCAAAAAGCTCAGTGAATTATGCGAGTCAATAGTTAACCAGTCAATTGTTATTCATTTTCATAACCCAGGAATAAGTTAGGTTCACATCTATGTCTCTACCTGGCTTAAAGGTCTTTCCTGTATGGTTTGACTCCTAGCTACATTTTATATGTAGATTCAACAAGGAATTTAATTATAGTAAGCTCATTACGAATGGAGCCGTTGCTTATCTTAAGTTTTGTAACATAGTGTATATTTACAGCACTGTATAAGCAGTACTTAATAATTAATTCTCTGTACTCTGTTATATTAATGTGAAGGCATAAAAGGATTATCAGAGGTAGTGAGGGCTTTATACTTCTGTGAAGAATACAGAGATGAGTTTCTTTGAAAATGAGAATGGAAAATTAAAGCCTGATGAAATGTGACCTTTTTATGTTTCTTTCCAGCAGCTTAAAGCTGGATATTTTATTAAAAGATTAGTTTTTTAGTTCTTATCAAGTTTAACTTCTCTCAGGATAGCGGCTGATGATGATGTGTTCGAATTGTGCAAATTGTTCCAGAAATAATTATTAAAAGATCAGGTATCTCTAACATTTTATTACTGTACACTTGATCAAACATGCCATTGGCCAAAAATAAGATAAACAGGAATAGCTTGTGTGGTTATATAGACTGAGGATAAAACAGATTGCAAAAGCAGAGATTTGTTGATGGAGCTTGTGAAGAGTACCGAAAACAGATTTTCCTCCACTGTCTCCTTCCTTCCTTCCTTCCTTCCTTCCTTCCTTCCTTCCTTCCTTCCTTCCTTCCTTCTTTCCCTCCCTCCTTTTTTTTTATTGTCTTCTCTATCAAAAATTATTCAATGGCAAGTGGTTACCACCAAAAATATAAAATCTTATAAGGTTTCAGAATACTGTATGAGAGGTCAGTGTTAAAAGTGCGATCAGTGATGTAGATAGAAGAGGAAATATTTTTAGGTGGGAAATTGGTCAAAAAAGAAAAAAAGGAAAGAAAAAGAAGGAAAAAAAGTCACAAATGACATTTTCATGAGCATGAATTGATGCAATGTGTTCAGGTCAGAAGAAATGTGTATCACTGTATGTTTCCATCATGAAGCTGACATTTCTGTCATGCTGCAAAGAAATTTAAAGTGACATTCCTTTATTTTCCACAGAGACAGCTGCTATAGTTCCCAGCTGAAAATTGGCCTCAGCTGGCATGTAATAAATGGGAAAACATGTAGATAATAGTCCTGAACTAGTGAGTGCTGCTGGCTGACCAGTTATCAAACTGCTGATAAGCTGTAGTTCCAGCTGTACCTCAAGATGACACACATGCTCTTTTCCTTTTTTGTCTCTTATCACTTATATTTGCAATAAAATTATGATTTAGTGCATTTTAAGACCTAGCTGTCAACCATTATACTTTTGGTGTAAAAGGGCTGATGAATATGCTTGTAAAAGAAAAAAAAATAGCATTCATTGAAGATTTTTTTTTCTAGTAAGTATCAGGAAACTATTAAAATATAAGTTCCCTTACAAATAACAGCTGCAAACACAGATATCTGCTCTTATTGAGCTCAGTCCTGTGAACAAAACCTGTCAGGAATTTTGCAGCATACTTCTATGTGGAGAATGATGCTTTGTCAAAACTGAGGTATTGCATGGAAATAGATTCATTTTGATGGAAATAGATTGATTTTGATGCACTTTCACCAGTGCAGAGTTTGGCTGAGAGTTCAGATTTCAAAGAAACAGAGTTTCAGGCCACTTCTGCCCTGTAGATCAGATCTGGCAAATCTTCCTACTGCCTGCAGCTGAGCCCCATCATTCACCTGGCGATGCTGCTCACGTGCAGCAGGGAATTGCCCCAGAGAGCAGCAAGATTTTTGTTTTCATTACCATGTAACCAAGCTGAAATATTTGTTTTCCTGAATTATTTTTAAAAATTTCCTTTACATGGAAACTGTGGAAATAACTTCTTTTCTTTCTGAAGAGAAGGAAATATGTTAATTTTTCCTACTGTATAAAATTGTATACCCTTGTTAGCCCTAATTCCAAAGCCAAGACGTAGGTGACAGTTGAACAAATGGAGCAGAAATTATTCAGCAGCAAATATTGATTTCAGTGACAGACATATAAGATTCTCTGGTTTTAGAAATTATTTAAGTGGCCATAAAGTGGGTATACTACCTGTGATATTTCTGCTGAAGTAATTCAAATAATACTGAGGATGTAATTCGACTTTAGGATGACAATATCTTTCTTGGGCTGACCCGGACTTTTCCCATGCTGGGTTTGAACTTCTCTCCTTCCCAGCCCTCTGCAGCTCTGCCTCACTGTGCTTGTCTCTCTCTTGACTCCACAGACTGCCTGCTGCTCTTTCCTCCATTCTTATATTTACACTGAGCCACACCTCACAGTAAAGCCTCAGTCTTTTCTCTGATCCCAACTCTTTTGCTGGAGCTGTGTCAGGTGTGATAACTCTTCCTCTGCTCTTAATTCAGAACTTTCTTTGGTTTTCTTTTCTACAGGAAAGCACAACTAAAATATCATACAAAATTGGAAAATTAATCAATGGGTTAATGTGTGTATATATTTTTGTGTGTGTGTATGCATGCATGTAATTCTAAAGTAAAAAGTAGATTAAAAATATTATCCTTATTTGACAGTAGATTTCTTCTTCCACCCCTCAGCCACTCTTGTCTTTTAGTGTAGATGACTGGGAGAAAAGGTTACCATGCAGCATCCAGCACTCATGTTCAAATGCCTAAATTCCACATAAGCCCTTGAGTCTAGTGTTCCATACCAACTTATTGCCTTCAGAAGTCTTGTCTAAGCCATAAGAAAACACTATGTAGAAGTGGTATTTATTACTTTTGCCACAAGGAAAACCAACAGCCCAGCTACCTATAGAAATTTATAGGGAAATTTGTAGAGAGAAGGGATTCATGCAAATCAAATCCCTAAAGCATGTATTCATATCATGTCTAATGAATGGGAAAATGAAAATAGAATTTAGGTTTCAATGTAGTTTATAGTAATTGATCAGATGAATTTTCTGGCATTTTTAAACTAAATGAAAAAAGAGACAGATAAGGAAATAAATAATATTTAGCAGAAGAACAAAGGAATAGAGAACTTAAAGGAATAAATTTTATTAGTATAATATATTAGTTTCATTTAATGAGAAGTTTTATTGTGGCTCTTCTTGTCCACTGAAGATGCTCACGGATATCTTTACCAAAGTGGAAATAAAACTGTCATCATTTTTATGCAATGTGCATTTTCAGTGTGAAATTCTCTGATCCATTCTTTTTATCTCTCTTTTTCTCTTTTTTTCTCTNTCAGGCATGATGTCGATTTCCAACTCTTAGAAATTAGAAATATTGGTGATACCACTTCAGTGCACCCCAATATATGTAGTGTTATATTCGCCCCAGGCTTTTACTGAAAAATTTAACCTATATTATTGAAAAATAAATTACTTCTGAGTTTAAAAGGAAATGGATGGCTTAGATTAGATTAATAGGAACTTGATTTTGCCAAGAATAAATGCTTTTGACTGTAGAGAGGTCAAACTTCAAATTTAGGAAGCCTCCACAGAGAGAAAAATGTCTATCCTTAAATACTGTGTCTGAGGTTTTTTGTTGCAATACAAGTATCCACATGGTAGAAACTGCACATTCGTTTCCTGAGGAATTCATGGTGTGATAAAGAAAATGAGAGCCTCTGAGGGAATAATTGCTTCACCATGGGAAACTCATGCAACTTAACTTGAACTTTAAATCGATCTGCTTTCATATTTGTTACTGCTGGCACACAGCATTATGAGGAGGAAATTGTGCAGCCATAAAATGGATGTTTTTTATATTATGCAGCATGGTAATGCTGTGACTATTTCTATAAATGTGTGTTTGTTGGGTGGGAGTTTTTTGCCATCTCAGTTCTAAACAAATTTACATAAAAACCAAAAATATAGAGCTAGGTGGTTCTACATATGAATAAAAACAATTGTTCTGAGCTCATGCAAAAGATTTGAATAGTGAATCTCTCTCTATTTTTGAGAAAGTTTTCATTATTTTCATTTGTTCCCTGGGCTGCAGGACTGTGACCATTACCATATTTCGATAGGTGCCCCTGTGTGCTGATGCCATGACTGGGCAGAGGGCTTACAGGATTACATGCTTGATTTGCCCTGAAAGCCTCTCTTTCCAGTAAATATTGTGGCAATTTGAAGGGATTACTTTCTTATGTCCCTTTCAATTTTTCCAGCCATTTTTGATTTGATAGCAGCAGCTGGTAGTCACTTAAGGGTGACAAGAGCACTCTCATCATCTCCTTGTAAGGTGGACACACACTGTGCTCCCCACATCACAGTCAGGGTTCTCAGGGACTGAAGGGACAGAGCAGATATGGGAGGGAAGAGATTAAGTTTTGTCTCAGAGACTGCAAGTGTATTCTTTTTCTTTAAGAAAATGCTACCTGCTATATGCCATCATTTGCAACTATTAATTAAGATTTCTAGCTGTTAACAATATGTTCAAAAAGCCCAGTTAATTCAGCTAGGAAGAAATTTTCATATTTAAGCCATTTTACAGCCACAATTATTCAGGGAAGATAGAAGATTTGCTGTCTTTTGATCTGTGTTTTTCAGATCTTCATCTAATTGTGCTGCCTTCATCTTTTTTTGGCGGAGGCCTTCATAACTGATTCCCCATCCTTAAAAACGAAAATACACACATTCGCCTGGTCTTAGAGAACAAGACTGAAAAGAGTGAGTCATGCAAAGCAAAGGGAGTAAAATTACTGAAATATTGCCCCAAATCATTTTATGATATGTATAGAGCTGATATTTAGTAGTCTTGTTTCCTCTACAACTGTGCTTCATCAGGACATTTAGCTTAGCTGGAAGATTGGGGAATTGATCCCTGTTCCTCACTTTGTTAAAATGATTTCTTTTTGGATGATTTGGATCCTCTATTGTAGATTAAGAAGAGAGGTGAAGTAGCATGTCCAATGTCACATTATAAATCTATGAAGGAGTTTGGAATTTGACAAATTTTTTTCTTAATTTCAGTACTGGAATTTTAATCACATAAACCCCTCCTCGCACCTATATCACTGAGTACGAATGTTAAGTGATTGCTCAGGCATTGTTAATGTTCTTTAAGAAAAGACGCTATTCATAATTTTCATCTTAGAAAAGCAACTTCTTACTCTGAATAATTCCATATTCTGGGAATATTTATATGTAAAATACACGTAGCCAAAATAACAACAACACAAAGACACACTACTGGTTTTGACTCATCACCAAAGCAGTTTTTGTCCAAAAATGCTTGAGCATCTCATCTATTAAAATGAACTTTTAACCACTACACCTAGGAACTAATTTGATCCCTTTTTTTTTTTTTTAATAAATGGGAAGCTCATAAATACTGTTGTAGTAAGGATCATCAAATGGTGGTTTTTTATCATTTGCTGGACTCGCAGAATCATTGAGTAGCTCCATGAAATGCACAAATGAGAGATCTTAGATGCTGAGTAATCCTTTAAAAAGGCATTTTTTACTGAAAACCTATATAAAGCAAATGTCTAAACACAAATATCTAGGATAAAGTAAAGGCAAGTCTGGGTTTAGGCCCAGCAAAATTGTAGGTCTAAGAACATCCAGGTACAAATACCAATGGTGCTATTTCAATCTGTCCAAGTACACTGTAGAAAACAAAACCCTGAAATTTGTGTTAAAAATGCCAGTTTTCTTCTGGAAGGTATTTTCTTTGACCTGGAGTTCTGTGTTCAGAGGCAATGGAATTGGATACAAAAAATGTGTTATTTAAATGTTTGTGTTTGGTGAGTTTTTGTCATTTTCAAACATAATGTTAACAGTGAAAATACTCAGATTTTCCCATTTTAACCAATGGTGTGACTCATGGGTCACCCACAAATCTCTTGCTAACAGATTTTATCTCTACACAGAAAAGGAAGAAAATAGAGAAAATTCATCCAATGTTGATTTGGGAAGTAATTTCAGAATCTTCAATAAAAGGGCATAAATATTGGTAGAAAAGAACAGGCTGTCAGGCTGGATAGACCCTACACAGCTTACACAGCAGGAACAATGAAAGAGGCTTATTACATTTTTATGCCTTTCCTGATTTTTGTGTTCTAGGGGGAAGTAGAAACAAAAATATACGAATATAGTGAGAAAAATCTGCTTATATCAGCCAGAAAGACCGTGATATTAGGTTTGGTTTTAGCTTTCTGTTATTCTTCTTACTATTAACTTATACCACACATTGTTGACTTAATACTTTTAGTAGTTTCAGATAAAAACCAGATCAAATTTATATGTATTTTTAAATGAGTTGGAATTTGGAATTTATCTTTTTAGTGTTTGCCTGCCCCAATTACCCTTTCCACACATGACCTGAGTTGTGGTACTTTTCAGTCAAGCCAGTCTGAGTCTGCCATCACATCAGGTGTAGGAGCACAGGACAGAACAAGATGTCTGCATTTCACACCATATGCAATTTGCATTTTCAAATTCTTGCAGTGTAAGTGAATAATTTTTAAAATGCCACAGGCATTTACTGTTTGCTGCATTTACTCTTTATTTTGTGAGTTGAAATGCCTTTCAGATGTGTGAATAAAGTTAGAAAACTTCAACTCAAGTTATCACAAAGTAATATTTTGTCTTTATACTACATTAGAAGTGCTTCACAGTCTTGCTAATATTTAATTACTTCAGTGCAAAGTAGGGCAGAAGATAATCATAACTGCATTTTGCACAGGGATTCTCATGTTCTTCCCTTCTGCAATCAGTCATTATCAAGGAAGCCCATGTGGTTAGGGAGAAAATCACAAATAACACTTACCTTTAACTGTAAGGGACCATTACTTTCCCTGATAATTGGTAAAACCTGCTGAAGTGGATGAATGATTTAAAATAACTTAAATGAATCACTAATTGATTCATTTTAAACCCTAATCCTAAGTCTTTCAATGCAAAAGAAATCCCCCTAGGGATACATTCTGAAGAACTTAAGTATTTTCAAAAGTCACTTTGGCCGCACTCATGGTTTCTCTGCCTTAGACATGAGCAAAGCTGGCAGCTGTGTGGCTTTTGCTGGGAAAAGGCTGACTTTGCTGGGATGGGGCAGCTGGGGAGGGAGAGTTCTACAGAGAACAGTTGAAAAGCATAAGAAATTGGAAAGAAGAGCATAGTTTGAGATCTGTTGGGACTTAGAGATACCCAAATATCCCATAAACCTGAACATAATGCCCCAAGTCCCTTCTCACAGACCTTGTTTTCTCTTGTTTTACATCCAGGCTCCTTGAATCACTTATCCTGAAACCTCTCTGTCTTTCCAATCCTACATCCCAGCTCTTCTTGGTGTCCTAAAATCACTCTGCTCCCCAGAAGCTCTGCTACCTCATCCTTTACAGCAGTAAACTCTGCTATGTCACAGCACTGAGGTCAGACTCCTTGGGCCAGCTAAGGGAGGCTCAGAATTACTTCAAGACTGAGACAACAGCCAAAAAAAAAAAAAGGGTTTTCTGAGAATGTAAGTGGAGCTAAAAAGAAAAAAGTAACATTTTCCCACATTCACATGCCATTCCACATAATTTTATTTGACCTGACATTTGCTTAATAATCTCTTTTCCTCTGAAACATCTGTTAAAATGGATTTTGTTTTATTGCAGAATATGATTAGAAAAGTTTCAGTCGCTGTTACGAAGAGATTAAAAAAATCTTTAATCTGACAGATTTTCATTTTAATCTCAAATGAGAGGAAAAAGTAGTAAGTTTTAGCTGTCAGTCCATTGCACTTTATCTATTCTTTAGAAAGGAGTTTTCTAATGTGACTCAAAAATCAAATATTTATACCATTCATCAAACAATTTGTTTCCAAAAGCATTTTCCCTTTATATATCTTCTTTTCCTCTAGATCTGATTCTCCCATTGTAACTGATTTTTTTTTCCTCTAGTCATCCAAGCTGGAAACAATTATTTGCAAATACTAGCTCTGTTTTTCATATCCTGTCACTTGCTAAATCCATTAGTTTTTTAAAGACTATCTTTCCTGCTCACCCAGCATTCCAGTTCTGTCTTACCAGCTATGAAACATGGATTTGTCACCTATCTGGATACTTTATCTCATACTTCTGGCATTTGTTTTATCCTAGAGTCATTTGTCCCATGAGTCACAGCTATACAATATGCTTTAAAGCCCTGTTTATCTGCTTTTCTTCTACAAAGTTCTAAAAATATAGAAGACAATATTTTTATCCAAGAACATTTAAAATCATATTTACAATGTACCTTTTTAAAGATATTTTTGAAGTCTCCTACCTATAATAACAGTACCCTTCTACACCACTATTGTTCATAACGTTCCTGATTTACCAGATTTCATGTGTTCTGTTCTTGAAAAGCCTCTTCCATCTTAACTCATATTTCTTATTCCTATACTGGTATATTCTTTAGGAAAGCCAAGAGTAAATGGCGTCTGACCTAAACCAGCATAAATAACAACAAAAAAACCCCATTCAAATCCATATGTCTTTATATACAATGAGGTTGATTTCTCTTTGCATAAGGTTTATAATCTATAAAACCAATATTCAGTATCCCTGTTAAAAATTCTCTTGTGTAAATTAACTTAAACTGGTTACTTTGACCATTCCTTCACCTTGTCCTTAAGATTTATCATCAGAAGTTAAAAACCTCATTGTGTGGAAATACAGTCCACCTTGTAAAGTTGACTATGTAAAATGTTTAAAGGATGTGGTTCTTGAACATAGTGATAAATTCTTGAGAAAGCTGCAGAATAAAGACAGCTCAAAATGGCTACGTACCATGTAAATCTAACTACCTAAAATAGACCTGGTGTTTTTCTCCAAAGACGAAGCAATTGAGATCATCCTAATACCCTATTAGCCTGTAGGAGAGCCATTTATTTAGTGGTTTGTTTTTTTTCAGATATGAACCTGAGGGATTTATGGATATTTTTATATGATATGTGGTTACTGCCCTACATGCAAGGAGCTGGTGGCAGAAAGACCTCACTGCCCCAGCTGAATCTCATCTTTAGTATTTTGACAGCTTTGAAGGGCACTGAGAGGAAAGATACCAAGTGGAAGAGCAAGTTTTCATCCCCTTCTTTCAAACCTTCCACAAAAATGATTCTGACACCTAGAAAATTATGTGAAGAGGGATTTTTATCCAGCTATCCCCTGGATCTCTTGAGGAGTCCAATTCTATCTAAAGTAGAATTACCGATTACATATTCCAAACACCTAAGAAATCATGTTTCAGAGAGCACCAAGATGTAGTTTATGGGGTCTAGCAGAGCTTTAATCAACAATGCCACTTGGCATGGTGCTGCACTCCTTCTGCTATGCCCTGTTGGATATGGCTGCAGTGCTGGTGGGCACTGCACACCACACAGGTTTTGCAGGCACATTTGACTGACATAGAGGAGTGTTGAAGACATCTGCTCCATTATCCAGAGTAGCAGTGAATTAGGATGCAAACTCCCATTAAATTTTCATCTGTACTTGTAAAATAAAGACTTTCTTTTTGATATTTAACTCTATTGCATGTTAGCTGTCAAATTTTCAATACAAAACACTATAATTTGGTCTTCGTTTTTTGACATCTGATTTCACAGACTGAGGTAGATTAGCAGAAGTTTTGACATTTGATTTTACCTTTGAAGAAATCATCATCTGCAAAGCTCTTTGTGGTACCTTGTGTACTACAGAGTCCTGACTGCAGAAATCAACAATAACCTTTCCAGCAGTCTAGAGCTGTAATGATTTTCACTTGTCCACTCAAATGTGTTTTGCTTAAGTTTACTTTCATACCTGTATTGATTTTTATCAATAAACATTCCTTTCTTTTCCCTACTCCACATCATGTTTTAGAAACTGGAAGTGAAAACACTGTTAAGTTTCTATTTCCATTTAGCATGATGTTTAGCTCTTTTAGCCTAGCAGGTAAGAAAGAAAAGACAGGGCTTTGACCACATGGAAATAATGATTTTTATCTTTCTTAAGACACTTTAATTGTTCTAACAGATAAATTGTTCTGAAATTTTCACTTTTATCTCATATAATTGATCTTTAAAACAGTTTGATTTTTTTTTAGGTTTGTTTGTTTGTTTGTTCTTAACAATATCCATTTTATTCCAGCAGTTTCTCATTTATTTACAAAGGAACATAAAGAACTTACAGTACTTTCTTGTTGCATTATAAATTATTACCTACTTCCTCACCAGAAAACCGCAGGAATTGCCCAGAGATCTTAAGCAAAGCAGTCTCTTCATAGAGATCTTTTCAACAGTTACTGCACCCCAAAGGCTGTACCAATTTCCCCTCTTCCTCCTTTGGTGAAAAATACTGATGCTTTATTTAGCTCGTGACTTTGAGCCTGGCTGTTCTCCCTGGCCCTGCCTGTAGAACAAAGGCTGCATTCTCTGGAGTGAACTGTCATGGGGAGAGAGAGGAAGAGCATTTGTAGGATTCCTAAGCAAGGGCAAGAGGAAATGCAAAAAGGGAAGGCCATAGCTGGTATGTCCCAGTGGTGTTCCTAGCAGTGTGTGTGCTTTTCCTTTATTTAATAATTCAAAGGAACAAAGCTAAAAATCAGAAAACTTAAGTCCAGTGCTGACATATCAAGTGAAAAAAGAAAACTGCCTTGTCTAATTCTTGCACAAGAACAGGCAAACAAGCAAGTTGCTTTCCCCAAGAACAGCTCTGCCCTGCACACACAGGTTTGCCAAGTCTCATCTCCTCCACAAATGCTGAGAAAAAACTGCTGCAATGCCAGGGGTTAGACAGAGGTGCTGGAAAAGGGGTCTCTGCAAGGCATCAGGGAGACCAGGGAGGATCTGTTCTGCTCTCAAGCCTCATTCAGAAGATGCCATCCTATACTGCAGAACAATAGGTTTCAAGTGATATTATTTCTACTGGCTTTAAAACATAATTCATCTTATCTGTTCTTTAGTATCATTTTCACTGTACCCTAGCCAGTTCTACCAGCCTGATAGGGAAATTCACTTATATTTTTCCTACCAGATAAAAAATAAGCACTGAGGAAGCAGTAAAAAGAACATACAGGGAGTGAGTGTGCAAAAATAAGAGAGAATGAATCTTATGCTAAGAACTTCTGCACTTCTTCAGTGCTGAGCTAATAACTTCAGCTACAGAACAGCAGGTTATTCTGTAAATCTGAATGTATAGACAGCAGGACATACCCTGAGGGGATCTCTAACTGAGCTACTTGAAGTTTGCAGACTTATTAGACATCACTCATATTTCCACCAAAAGCTGTTAGCTGTTGTTTAGAAATTTGTAAGTGCTTGATCTGTGCTTGTCTGTAGGTATAAGCAGCAAATACTTCATACTGGGAATATATACTGGAATCCTCTTATTGAAGATGACTAGGAACTAAGAATAGAACAGAGAAAGCATTTAAAAACAGTGCAGGTTTCATGTCTGTAAGGCTTTTTGAGGAGTTCTGTGCTGCCAATTTTTCTAAAGCACAGGTTGACACAGGCATATATGTGTTAAATGTCATTTCACAGCTCTACATTATCAAAATTCCTCCTGCTCTGCCACGTGCACACAAACTGGAGAGAGTTTTCCATGGACATTACTGGTGCAGGCCTCATTCAATAACATTTATCTTGGGTGGACTAAATTTTTCTTCCTCCGCCATTACTTAAAATAGCCAGGCTACAACCTCCTGAATAATTTAATAACAGAAATACTGACTGAGTCTTTATTCTGGAAGCATGCATGCCATAGTGGAAACATCAATGTTGATGACAGATGTCATTAGTTTAATGACCATGGTTATCTATTGTCATATTTAAGTGAGGTTACTTAATGGAGTTAAATCTACTTTCCTTAATGGCTAGAATTAAGGAACTATGTCACATCCACATTAAACTTATTATCTGTAATTTGTACAAAGAAACCCCTAACTTGAATAATTACTCCTACTTAATATACTATTAACCAAAAATTGATTGAGACTTAGTAAGAATCTATTTGTGATTTCCAGATTTGTTTAGCATCCCTGTTTGGCCCCTCACATGTGACTTCAATAATGGTTCATATTTAAATTGGCTGAAATGATCTGCACTGAGGAGTCATTTCATTGGTGCACTGTGATGATAAAGTATCTTTGTGAATGAATAATATATGTTATATTCTTAAATTCTTGGTTTTTGTTCAAGTGCTTGGTTATTTTAGTGATTTGACTCTGAGGTCAACAAAACTATTGGTAAGACAATAGCCAGCTTCTGTGAGTTCTAGATCTCTTACCTATGCCCAATGACTGCTCCTCCAAGTTCCCTTCTTCTCCTTTTAATCTTCTTCCAAGTACAGTAATAGCTTGAAAACATTTTCTTTGAAGGAAATAAAATAGTTCAGTCAAATTATTTTTCTTTTATAATCCCCATTTCTGCATTTTATTTTTCATTTTAGGTGGAACGAATAATATTATGCAAAAAGTGGAGACAGGCGTTATACAAGGTTGGAATAAATTTGCAACTGACATCATGGAAAACATAACCCATTCCTAGGCAAACAAAAACCTGTTCACTTTAAGCTAATGAAAGAATGCTTTCTCTCTGTAGCATTTACTTCAATAGTATGTGAAGAAAATTTCATGTCCATGTGTAAACAAACCATCCATTCCTCTATCTCTGGGTTCAGCTGTATCTAGTGTTAAACTTTTCTACTTTTACCTCCCTCATAAATTCAAGATGCAAAATAAAGGAGCAAAATCCATGCATCTGTTATTTGCATGGATTGAAAGACTGATCAGAGTTAATTGATAAGAAGGAAGGTCACCAGGGTTGCTCTGCTCTCCCCCTAAAGGCTCCTTCAGGCTCACTGAGGTGCCGTAGACTGTCTGAAACCGTGTGTGAATAACGTCACCAAATTTGGCCACAGAATAAAATTAGCTCTTGCAATACATTCATTTACTTAAAAGGATTTTTTTTCTATCATCCTTGCACTCTTCCTTCCCCTCCTATAGCTCACTGAAACTGAAGATATCCTTCACATGTCCTTTCTGCTTCTTTTCTCCTCCAACTAGAAAACCTCTTTCTTTTAGAGTCTTGGCTCTGCTCTGAAATGTTGTGTTAGAACACTGGGGAACTACTGGGGAAAGAAAGACTATGTTCTGACCATATCATATTTGTTTTACTATATATTTTCCTTAAATCCTGCCTCTTCTCATCATTTAATCACTTTTTGAAACTTCAGTAGTCAAAGTGTATTAAGTGTACAATATAAAACAAAACAGGACACCATAAACTATAATAAAAATATCAATTTTGAAAACAAACTTAATAAAAAATTTTCTGTCGTTTATTTGTATTACTAAATTTTTGTCCTGTATCCCGTGCAACACAATTCACTGTTGCTACTCAAGAAGGCAAAAAAGCAGAGGGTAATGAGGAAAAGCAGAAATGTGTAGCTGACTCCTTAATATATCTAAACTACAGGAGAAAAAGAGGTGGAAAAGAATTTATCATTTCATACACAAAAAAACCCAAACCCAATCAATGGATGTTTTAAGTCAGTCTCTGAGGATTTTATAAATGATGATTTTCAATAGATTTCATTGCACAAGCTTGGAAAGCAGACACAGAGGCAAATCAAGCTTCTGTGTGTGGATGGTTGGGGTGTTTTCTTCACATATTTCTTCTCTTTATTGCTAAAGAATGTGACAAAAATGTGGAGAATCAAATAAATTATGCTCCTTTTAACAAGAAGAAAATTATCTGTACACCATATTTTCAACATATTCCTTAAACAGAAAGTTGAAATTTAATATGAATAAATATTCTACATTAAAGTTCTTATTGTGTTGAATAGGACAAGATTGTCCCTGAGTCTAAGACCAAATTTAAGGATTTAGTCACACTGCCATTTCCACATATTTTAATGGGAAGTTTGTCTGAATCAGGATTAGGGCACCAGGTATCTTACTAAATTATCCCTTTATGTAGCACTATTAATGTAGGCTGATCCTTTCATCTGTGAACTGAGAAATTAAAAATGTATTAATAATAAAGCCTCCATAATAACTGCATTGATGGACAACACATAGTTTATATTTAATCACCTCTTATTCATAACATGTCATAATCATCCATCATGGCAGCAAGAAAATTGTCCAGCCTAACTCCTACATAGTAATGAAAATATAATAGAGGAAAAAAGTTCAAGGGGAAACCTCATTGTATAATTGATGTCATGGACTGGTGATCTTGCAGAAGATGATGTCTGTATTCTGCACTAGGGTGTTTTATCCAAGTACAGGTGCATGTGTGAAGATGCATAGAAGTTACATCTCTCTGACATCTCATGCTAAACCTCTCATGTAAAAAAATTGGATTAATTCTCATGAAGCATTCAATTTCATTGAACAAAATAAATCATCAATTTGATATTTTTAGATTTCTCTCAAATTGTATTTTCAAATATGTTTTTAAATTCTAAAGAAAAAAAGGAGTTTACTTCCTATTTCTCCCTTAGTATTTTATTTAATGTATTGGTCAAAATAGATTTCATAAGGAGTCCTGTTTTCCCTTAGAGTTGTCTTAACCAGCACTCCCAAAGTTTATGCTGTAACTATAACTTATTTTGCATATTTTGGAGGGTTTTACAGATATAGATGACCATGACTGTAGTTTATTAAGTTCTTGAGTGCATTACCTTGTAATGTATTATAAGCAATAACAAGTCCCATTCCTTTTATTCTCTTCTCCCTGGTTATGGGTTTACTGCACCATGTTAATCCTCTGACCTCTAGCAGTGTTTTAACTTTCCTACTCAGGGCTCTGTTGCCAGCTTTTTCTAGGGAAAGGAGAGTTAATTTCATTGCACTTAATACCAAGTTGATAGAGGTAGCCTTATATTTTTTGTTGTCAGACTCATCCTTTGCTGTGGTTATTTCATTCCCATTAGTACCCACTTTATCAACACCAGGCCCAGTGTTACACTGATAAGATCTCTTTACTTCAATGCAGAAGCTTCAGAGATCTCAGTGAATGATGGTATGAGTCATGGAGGCTGCAAATATTGCATTAGCAGCACAATAAAATCTGTCATACAGTCATTGGTTTAGTAAATTTATGTGCAAGAACTTTCACAAGCTCCAATAGGTACATCCACACTTGTGAAGCTGTCTATATTCTTCCATCAGTCAGAGATTTGGGAAGAGAACTATGACAGTTACACTGCTACAATCTCCACAGTTTCTAAAGAGAAAACAAAACAAAACAAAACCCCCACCACCAAAGGAAAACCCCAGAGATGTTAATGATCTCACTCAGCAAGGACAAATATAACACAGATTAAAAAATTCAAACTTCTTGATTTGTTAACATCCTAGTTATCATCTGAAGAAGTTGTACCCAAAAGGTGAGTTCTTGCACTAAGAATAACTTGCACTGCAAATTATTTCCTTTATAGCCTCCCTTTTTCTAAGTATATGGCTAATCCAGCCTGTGAAAACTTCCATTTACTTTAGAAATCAGGGCCCTTTATGACTAATTTTCTATGCCAAACTACAATTACTTTAATTCTACATTGCTGGAGAGAATTTGAAAACAGGATTTCTTTAGAACAAAATTAACTTATATAATGAATGAAAAGATAAATCATATTAGCTTAATTACAGTATATTAACATTTTTGTTGCGTATGAATAAAAAATCAGACTCTATAAAAGCAGGTTTCTCATAAAAAGAAAATTTATGGAGATTTATGAAATTTTAGGAACTTGTAAAATTCCATTACTTAACATCTCTATTAAGATCTTTACAAGCATACATAATGAAAGACCTAATAAAATATTTAATAAATGGACTTCTGTTTGAAGTCACTTTGATTCAATATGAGCAAGGGATTTGAAGTTAATTTAGAAGAAAAGGATAATCAGCATTTAAAATAAAGATAGTTAGTATTTTTTTCAGGATTGTTAAACAAACATAGAATAAGCAAACCTTGACTTAAAATGCTTTTAAAATCACTCCAGCACTGATATTTTAAGCATTAATTTTACTTGAAGTTTCAATGTATGTCTGACTTGAAATCTACTTTGTCAACAAATTCTTGTTTAATAAAAATTTTAATTTAAAACTGAACCCATTGGAAAGGTTACCCATCAATAAGGGTGATTTATCTCACAGGACTATTCAGGGTAATGCCTATTATCTCAGGGTTTCCTTCTTGTCTTCCAGTAATTTGCTTTCCCATTGGTTTATGCCTAAAAATTTAAAAAATGGAAAACCTAATGAGCTATTTTTTTAGTTTTGTCTTTATGAAATATCCTGCAAAATGAAGTATGGTCCATGGCAAGATATATTAGTTCTCCTGTCACACATAAAGGTAATATCAACCTTGTATTTCTATATTTTTTTATGCCCAAATCTTTTTCTGAGGTTTCAGCTAATTTTTGCTACTCAGTTATCTCAGAATTCTCCTGACACACATGGGAAATTAGCTGGTGATGTAGCTGGACATGTGAACAGCATAAACATTCCATTGTGTCAACTTCTTTGTCCAGGGAAGTACCTCTAGGCCACAAACTCTTTTTTATCATGATGCTCTAGAGCAGTGGAATCTGCAGTCACTGTCCCTTTTGCTAAGACCTGTAAGATGGGGAGGTGATGCTGGAGGACGAGTTGAAAGTTTGGTTCTCTCAGAACTTCAGAATATTTGCGAGAATCTTGTTGTCTGGTTGAGGTTGTCTTCTTGAGTTTTGATGATGATGTTATATCTAGTAAAAAAATTATATTGCTCATGTGCACACAATCTGTTCTTCTGATCACTTGATTGATGTCATCCAAAGAGATAGTCTAGTTATTAATCTGAGAGCACTGGAAAAGCTTCTCTGCATGTCCCCAGAGAAACTATAGTGGTTTCAAAACACATATATGGCAATATAACAGAAGAGCTTTCTTCAGGGAGATGGTCCAAATTCCTTCTCCCTATCTGTTCCCCAGCCCTGACCTGGTATCTGTTTGTAGAATCCAATTTAGCAACTGTGTGTCTTATCCATAAAAATTTGGAGAAAGAATAACATTGAATAAATAAGATACCTAGTGATAATAAGGTGAACTTCCTTTCATTTCATCTTCAAAGGGAATATAATGTCACTTTTACTTTCAGATTTACAACCATTCAATTATAATGTCAAAATCCATTTGATAGAAATTATCAACCAGAATAGATCCTGAAACAGACAAACCCTTTTATCTTAGCAGATTCTAAAATGTTTGCAAATTATTCAGTTTTGAGGTTGCTGAGACTACCTTTCTGGCATAAAGAATCCATGGAATAAAAGCTGTAATTAAACAGATTTGGATAATTCAGACAGGCCTTTTGATCACTGTGTTGAGGTACCCTGAATCTTACTTTTCTGTTAAAAGAGCATCCTTTATCTGGCTTTGTCAGTGCCATACAGACAATGGATATTTGTGGGGAAAAAAGGAAATAATCCACTCTACACAGAATAAGTAAACTGTAGAATAAAGAATGTAAAAATATATTGCAAAGCACCTTGCCTGGCAAGCTGTCAAAGATGAGTCAATAGTCAGGCCAAGATCTAAAATGTAAAAGCAGTTACAGAAGGAAGAACAGATTGTGGGATAGAGAGAACAGAAACCTCTGTTATTGCCATTTCACTATTTAAAGGGCTGGAATGGCCTTCTGCCTTCAGGCAGCTGCTTCAGCTGCCCAAGGCATTTATCTCCACAGTGTCTAGAGAAAGCATTCATGGAGAAATCTGAAACATCTGTTGTTTGTCAGAAAATCACAAAATGGTTAGAGTCAGAAAGCACCTCTGGAGATCATCATGTCAAACCCCTCTGCTAAAGCAGGTTCATTTAGAGCGTGCTGCCCTGGTTTGTGTCCAGGTGGGTTTTGAATATCTCGAGAAGGAGACTCTCCATCCTCTCTGGGCTGCCTGTGCCCCTTCAAAATGTTTTTTCCTTGTATTCAGATAGAACTTCCTACCTTTCTGTTTGTGCCCATTGTCCCTTATCCTGCCATTGGGCACCACTGCAAGGGCTGGCTCCATCCTCTTGTCCTTCTACATTCTATTATTTAAAACTACATCTTTAACTAATGTGTAAATATGGTTAAAAAATCATAAATCTCAAAGACTAAGCCCAAGGAAGCCAGCAGCAGTAGTGATGGCAATACAGTGCTGTGAGCTAGCATACTAACAAAAAATGAATAAGAGTAATTTCTAGGTTTGAAATACCAGTATCACTTCATGAGCTAACTATATCTCACCACTGGTGTTGCTCTTATCTCCTGTTATGTGTTCTTTTGACTGAGGTGGGAACAACACAAATATTTGAGCTCCAAGCATCCTCCCAAGGAATGAAGTTCTTCCTCTGAAGGGCAGGAGACAATGAATTACCTTTCTGAAGCCTCTCATATCCACTCTGGAGTCAGGAGCCTCTCCCTTGCTCTTATGAGCCTTGAAGGGTTGAGGTGGTGCTTGAAAATTCTCACAGAGGTTCAAAGTCAACTTCATGTACCTGATGGCTTCAGAAAAGACACTGCTATTAACATTCTTGCTAGACAGGGAAAAAAAA